>CP025656.1:22544956-22852055 GCA_003576665.1 Ipomoea trifida
TTTTTTTTTTTTTCTATTGAATTATTCATGTATCGACATTAGCCCTTCAGTTATTTTAAAAGTGACCTTGTGGTTTAGTGGCATCCGGTTGCACCACACATGGAGGGGTGGGTTCGAGCCTCAGCGGAGGCGAATATTGGCTCTTTGTGCTTCATTTGGTTAAAAAAGTAACAAATGGAGAATTAGAGATAGGGAACAATCCACGTGAAAAGACTCAAAAAGACTGGTATTTGGAGCTCGCCAACTAACCAATACTAACCAATTCGATGGATATGTAGTACGTGGCTTAGTTCATGAAGGCAGTCGGGAGGAGCGTCCGACCGGGTGGTGGCCGTGCAAATTTTGGTATCTTGAACGAAATTCGAGGAATCTTGTCTAATTTGGAATTTGATAACTTCTATGTCAATTAGGCAGCTACCAATTACCTTTCTAAAATTATATTTGTTAAGAATTCTTCTTATTTTTTTCTGTATAAATACTCCTAGAGTCACATTGTTAAGGGTTCCGATTTGAATGCAAGTGTAATTGTTCCTTTAATTGTGCTTGTATATTTTCTTCTTAATATTTTTTCAAAATTCTACAGTAGTGTTCACCAGCCGAAACGGTTATTGCGCAATCGTAAAACCAACACCACGTCTTGTCAAATTCAATATCACGGAACACATTGATCTATGAAAATAACCACCGTATCCAAAATAAAAAATAAAAAATCAATGAGTTAAAATTTGTTTGAAAACTCATAAAATGATTATCATGAGTTATTTTCTAAATTTTTTTGTGTTTGGATATTCAACGAAAATAAAGTTAAAAGAAAATATTTATTCTTTATCAACGAAAAAAATGTCTAATGTGACAAGAAAATGTCTTTTTAGTATTTTGGAGGGAAAACATTTTTCGAATTCTTTATTTTCCTATGTTTCTTCATTCTCTCCTTTTTTTCAAATTAGTTTCCAAATTATTATTACCATCACCACCAACACCATTGTAGCACCACTACCAGTCTACCACCAACAACACAATACCGCTAACACACCACCCCATCACTACCACTGTACCACACCACCACCACCACAGGGGTGAAGCCACCTGCATGGTGCAGGGGGTGTAAGATTACAACAGAGGAGAAATAGAGAAGTTACAACTAATCACTAGTCTACAGGAATGAATGTAGAACAACAAAATAACCTCACCCACTCATATGCTTAACAGGGGCCCCTACCCTACCCACTCCAACTTTTTTAATAGTATAATAATACTTATTTTTGGTGTCCTCTCTCAAATATTTGGCCCCTCCCAATCAATATTGCAGACTAAGTTTCATATTTTCTAGACTTTTCACAATATCAATAATTCTTATCTTCTTCAAGGAGTAAATTGGTCATTTTTCATATATCTTTGAAGCTTTGATAAATTACTGGTATTGTATATTTTTATTTCTCTTCAAACACTCATGCCGCATTCTTTGAATAACTACGTTAATGGTGGCTTCGGTCTTCCAAGTCAAAGAAGAGGGTGATTACATAAACAAAGAATTAGATATATAAGATATATATTAATTTAAAACAAAGAATTAATTAAGATTAGCTAAAGTATAGGGTGATTATATATATATATATATATATATATATATATATATATATATATATATATATATATATATTTAATGTATTTAATTATTCACTCTTAAATCGTAATTGACCCCACACCATCTAATCCTGGCTCCGCCGCTACTATCACCACCACCAACAACACCGCCGCTGCCACTACCACCACCACCACTAACAACAACACCACCATCACCACCACCCCTACCACACCATTGCCACCCAGTGGCGGACCCAGAAAAATTTCATAGTGGGGCGAAAGACCTTGCGGTCAAACGGCATCCGGTGTACACTCCCATATGGAAGGGAGTGGGTTCGAGCCTCAGTGGAGGCATCTGTTGACTCTTTGTGCTTCAGTAGGTTGAGAAAGTAGCTATGAACAGATACTACATTGTAACCGATCCGAGTCAGTAGAACTCAAAAAAAAATCACTTAAAAGGAATATAGTCATAAATAATGTTGGATGTTCACGAAAAATAAAACACAATAAAAATTTATAAAAATATTAATAACAATATATGAAATATAATTAATTTGATAAAATAATTCAAATAGACAATTCAGTATAAATTGAATCACTTAAAAGGAATATAGTCATAAATATTGTTGGATATAGACAAAAAATAAGATGCACTAAAACTTTATAAAATATTAATAACAATATATGAAACATTATTAATTTGATAAAATAATTCAAATAGAAAATACAATATATAGCTTTGAAGAGGCTACAGAAGGGAATGAAAAAGGCTGCGAAAGCTCACAAAAGTCGAGCCCTCGCCTTTTCCTGGGTAATAAAAGCACACACCATCCAACTTAGCCAACCAATCAATTGTTTACTTATACTTAGTTTTATATACTTATATCTAAAAATGTACTATCCATATACATATACATATACATATACATATACATATACATATACATATACATATACACCATCACCACCTACATATTATTATTATTATTATTATTATTATTATTATAAACAAATAATATGTTCATTTTCAAGAAAATGAACCAAACAGAAAAAAATGTTTTTTTAACTTTCAGCCAAACAAGAAAAGAAAGTTTTCTGACATTCAGCCAAACACCCAGAAATTATAATATTTTTCGAACAATGAGTCATTTTCTAAAAATAATTTTCCAGAAAATATTTTTCAAGTTTCCAAACAAATCATAATTGAAGTAAAACTACACTTTTCTGTCAAGCAAAATACTCATATAGGCACTATTCTAAGGGTGCGCAGGGATTAACTTTTGAAAAATCGCATTAGAAAAATCATGTGCAACATGCTCGAACGCGCAAGTGCATTGACAAGAATCGAACTCTTAAACTTGTAATATAATAATCATACTCCACCAACTTGATCACCCACCTAATTAAAGTAATTTTTGTTTTACTATTTTATTGGATTGCAGAGCACCCTTCAACTAACTATTACTGCAGAAGTACAGCTCGCACCCAATCTAATAAAGTTATATATTTCTTTTATATATCTTGTAAGTCACCTTGTAAATTAGTGCACACCATTCATGCCTGTTTGCTAATGTAAAGAGAACACAATTCAATATTCAAGTGGTGTGGGAAATGCACTTCATAATCTCATGCTCTACTACAATATATAATCCATAAATTATTTGGAAGTGCAAACAATGAGTACAATACTACATATCGTTATAATTTTTTTGGGCCAACACATATAATTAGAATATCTTTACATCAAATATAACAAAATGAACAATTACTATGTGTGCGATTCAAGTCATTATTATGTTTTTCACATCCATTATCCGAATGTATACACAAGATAAACTTCATTCATTCCTATGTAATAATTTGCAAACCAAACAAATGAAGTAAACTACACTAAAAATATTGAATTTGTGACCTTTAGGTACTATAATATTAATTATTTTCTTTTGAGACAATATATAATTATATATAATGTACACAAAGTTTTCACTACTACCAAACCTGTCATATTAAATTTCATCAAAAATCTTTTATCTCATTTTATTCATTTGTCGGCGGCTAAAATCACAACACGAATTTCACCCAATGTGTATTTTTAAATAGCCACTGCAAACTGTTTTTTTTTTCTTTTTTTCTTTTTTTTTTTTCACAATGGATTAGCTCTACGCCGGTCTAATATAAGCTTGGGCCGAGTACCATTCCTCCTATCGGCCATGCTTTGCTTTGTGCTTCAAGCTACTGTCCAATTATTGCATTAGAATGAATAACAAGGAATGTACTATCATGAAATAAAATAATAATAATAACAACAACAACAACAAATGAATAACAACAAAATGACAAATTGATGATAAAATAAATCATTAACAAGAACTAAAAGCAAGTGAAAAAAGTTAAAGAATTTTATTGAACTAGTATTTTTAGAATATACATATTTTAATTTACTAGAACTAGTTCAGGCACTTCTTAGTTCTTTCGAAATCCTTTTCCTTTTTCTTGTTTAAAATAAAATCCTCAAAAATAACACACCACAATATTGAAAACTACAACCGTACGTACTTTTCTTTCTTGAACTACATTTAATTTTAATTTTATTATCAACCTTGCGTACTGGTTAACCACCGTTAGTACTAAGTAGCTTAGACATTTAAAGAAAAATAATTAAATAGGCGGCCCTTGTAAAATTCGGCAAGAATCATAAAACACGGTTAAGAGTTTTTTTTTTTTTTTTTTTTTTCTGCGAGATAAAAAATAGGACACGTTTGAAATGTGTGCATAGATAAGAAAATAGAAACCAGGGAATGCATGTTTGATGAAGAAAAAGTAGACTCCCAGAATGCATATTTGGTTTTATAGGAAAAATGAGTTAAAGATAATAAACTATGATATTGTACAGGTATGTGTATAGTATTGTAACAATAAAATATACTTGTTGTTAACCTCACTCCTTAATCATTTATAAAGCATAATAGTTAGTTGATGAATAGTACGGAGTAATTATATATTACATAATAATTTGGAAAGTTAAATGTAATGAACAATTATTTGTAATTAGTGTTTAATAATAATTGATTCAAAATGATTTCTTAATAGTTATTAAATAATGAAAAATAATTTTTTTTATTAGGAATCATAAAAGTGATAAAATTAGTAATAATTACGCAATGACTATAATTTTTTTTGTACTTAGATAAGATAATTAATTATTCTTTAGTTGTAATTTAATAGCATAAAATAATTTATGATTACTTTAGTAATACCAACCATAGTTGTAATTTAATAGCATAAAATAATTTATGATTACTTTAGTAATACCAACCAATTTATAAAATAATATTACTTATTAGGTAAAAATTTTAAAACAATATAATAATAATAATAATAATAATAATAATAATAATAATATTAATATTAATATTAATAATAATATGCTTGCAAATAATAAAAGAGATTAATAAATTGTTGTGCTCATAATTCCAATTCATTTAACAAGTTAAGTTCACCATACATGTCATGAAAATAATATTCAACCGACTATGGATAAATATTCTAAACATTACATTTACCAATCAACATCATTAGTATGACGTTGTCCTGTGTATTGAATAATACAACATATCTGTTGCACCAATTTGGAAATATGTTGCTATTTCCTCTTATAGTTGCGTGAAAAATGTTGCATCGAAGTACAAGTCTAGTTTTCGATTTCAAACAAGTAGTTTTAAAGTGTCACTGAAGACATTGAAGTTGTTGAGAAATGTACACAAGAAAGCATGCTAGAGAAATGTAACAAGTTAGTAAATAAAAATATCATTGCAAGGTAGACTCGGGTTCAAAATACACAATTTACATACTGAATGTTCACAATTTATATATTGAATGTTCGCAATTAAATGTTCGCAATTTACATACTGAATGTTCGCAACTTGAATCGTGAACATTCAGTATGTAAATTGTGAACAATTAATATGTAAATTGTGATGAGTCCATGGTATAACTATTGGTGGGTCATGTCACATATTAATACCAACCAAGCACTACGCAGTAATTAGGAGTGTTAGCGAATAGAGCTTTTAATAAATTACGTACTCATATTCGTGATTGGTAAACGTTCGTTTATTAAGGTAAACAAATATAAATGAATAAATTTTAGAGCTCATCTAATAAAAAGAATAGAGTGAATATTTGTATGCTCGTTTGCTAAGAGTTCGTGAGCACATTCATTAGTGTTCATTTAATAATGTTCATTAACAGGCTTATTTAATGTTTTTTTTAATAGTCACCAACGTACTTAGCTTGTTTACTATTCATTTAAGATTGTTCAAGAACTAACTAATTATTTAAGTGTATCACTATTATTTTTAATTCTAAGATACTACTTTAAGTTTAGCCTAATTTTTTAACTTTAATTATCTTCTTATCAATTCTCATTTTGTTAGGGTTTTGAACTTTTGATAAATTATCATTTGGTGTCTGGTGAAAAAAATTAAAAGACCCAACAAGAGGAACAAGTACACATTTTTGTTTGTCTAGTGTTTGTTTTTTTTTTTTTTTTTTTTGAATACAACTGACCCTATTACATTGTAGTATCTGTTCATCTATACTTTTCTCAACCTGTTGAAGCACAAAGAGTCAATTTCGAGATCTCCTCCACTGAGACTCGAACTCATGACCTCCCATCTGAGGGTGGCCACTACATGCCAATTGAGCACAATTATAAGGTGCTTGGCTTTGTTTAGTGTTTGTTAGCGTTAAAAAATACAATCGTGAAGGTACTCGTTAATATTAACAAACACGTTCACGAATATTTTCATGAATGTTATCAAACACTAATGAACACTTAACAAACAAATACAAATAGGATTTTCAAAATTCTTAACAAACGAACAAGAAATACCTATATTCGTCCGTGTTCTGTTCGTCAACAGCTCTAACAATAGTTTAATTGTTGAGCAGATGCATTTAACGGTAGAGTGGAGGTTCGAACCCCAACATAAATAATATGGAGATGAGCTCCAGTAATTTAATCTTGGATTAAGGGTTTTACCGTTTAAGAATACTTGATTTGTGGATTATAGTGTAATGTTACCTTGTTCATAATGGTAAGATGCTATGTATTCCCAATAATGATTTGGCTCTAGTTTCATCTCGTCGTTGAAGTAGGTGGCGCTATTGTAGCCATAGTGAGATGTTACGTATTCCCCAAAACGATTCGACTCTAGTCTCCAGGATATAAATAAATCATTCTCTATCATGAAGGCGCAAAATAGTGGCTGTAGTCAAATGTTGCATTGCATTAGATGGCGATGCATGCAATTTGAAATTTTCTAGAAAAAAAAGTATTAAATGTATCAAAGATAATTGTAATGAATGCGTTAAATTACAAAAATACATAATAACGAAATTATATTGATATAATTAACATTGTTACTGGCAACATAATTTTAATACTTAACCATGTGATAGTGCATGTAGTAATATCGGGCAAATGCATTTAATCATTCCAAGCTAAAAACAATAGTAAAAAAAAGCTATAGTTATGCATGAAAAAAGTAATTAAATAAAATGAATTAAGTGATTGATAAATAATAACTTGTAAGTCGTGATGTAGGATCTCCGTCGTATATCCTTTGGCACCTTGCCAATCATAAAAAATCATTGGCTCCAACACAAAGTTCAAATAGTTCTGGTGAAGAAAATACAAATGGCCATTTTTCATTCAACTTCGAGTAATCGAGTAATTTCAACTTCGATTATGATATTCCTTACTACCATGCTCCAGTTTCATTTAATACTGGCTATAGTTAACAGGACGACAATGAATCAAAGTTGTCATACGAACGGACAACAAATGTGCTCAAGGTTGTGCCCCTCGGATTCAACCGCGTTAACATCTCGTGCCTCATTCATTTTTTCTGCATTTTATTTCATTGCATGTTTGTGCACTTTATGGTTCTGGACTAGATATACAAAGACTTAAGTCCCATATTATATTCTTGACAATTAGTTTGGAGTCATTTGTTCCAATTCACACGAGAGTATAAATTTTCACCTTGGGTTGAGATGAATAAGGTAGGAAATAATCTCCCCAAATGCTTGGATGAAAACCGGCACAACGATGACTTACTTCACGCAACTGTGTTTGGTCTGATGTAACAACTGATAATGATAGATTATTATTGGCAGCCATTTTTTTTTTTTTAAAGGAGTAGAGAGAAGGAGAGGAGAGTGGAACAAATCCAATTTGTTGTGTTCCTGGTTCCTTCTTTAATTTTACTTGCTTTTAATTGTTTATTTCATATATTATTTATCGTTCCTTTAATTATCTGTGTCTGACACAAAACCTAATTAAGATAATTAATTGAATTAAAGTTAAGTAGGAACCACATAAGTAATTTTTGTATTCAAGATTCACAAATTTACACCTTTTTTTTTCTCTAATGTAGTTATACTTACTGAATATCAAAATATAAGTGTACCTCAAGATCTTGCAATAACTAACCGACAAGTAATTAAATTAATGAATATGATGCAATAATGTGAATTATCTACCTATTGCATTTATACACTTATTTTAGAACACTGAATTTTTGTGATATTTGTTGCATGCAAGGATGACTCATACTATAATTGCATTTAGACACTTATTCATACTCATATTCGATGTTATAATTTATATAATTGTATATCAATTCAAATATTTCTTAAAATATTATAACAATTTCATTCCGTGCAACGCACGGGTGAAAATACTAGTTAAGATAATTAATTGAATTAAAGTTAAGTAGGAACCACATAAGTAATTTTTGTATTCAAGATTCACAAATTTACACCTTTTATTTTCTGAGACCTTATTGGATCAATCATTTGAAACATAATTGCACATAAACTAGAAATATTAAAGCAACTCCATCATATTCAAGACTGTACAGTCTATCTTTTTGAGAATTTATAGAATCGGATCAACCAACGATAAGGTAATGAAGCCTTTCAACATGGTTTTGCAACAACGAAGAATAAAATTACCGAACTATAAGACAATAATACATTATACATGTCCCACTTTATTTCAAACCATAATTGTACATGAAACAATAACATAATATTACAAGCAACAACGAAACGCCATCATATTCAAGATCATACATTATATTCTTTTGATCTTTTTTGAATTATGAGACAGTATCAACCAACAACGTCATCATATATTCAATTAAGATCATACATTATATAATTTCTTTTATGAATTTATGGGACTGGATCAACAAACAAGGAGGTAATGTAGTCTTTCATCTTGGTTTTGGAATGTGTGTATGGATCTCCATCAACATATAGCGTATCCATTATTCTAGAGAAGTTGAGTGCTCTGGTGAGTATAGGCAGGGGAAAAAGAGGTTTAGAACATTCTTGATTAAGGTCTTTCCATGCATTGATGACTCGTTCTTGCAACTCCTTATATGTATCTTCTTTCGATTTCTTATATTCATTCATGTAGCATTCCACAGATGATGCTACATGGCCTCTTTGTTGCTCAAACTATACATTAAAAAATACATATTGAATGTTAGTTTATCTCTCTATCCCATTTTATTTTTAAGCATATTTTTCTTTTTAGTCAATTCAAAATAATGTTCACTTTCTTATAGTCAATTCAAACTGCTGGGAAGAAAGAAACAATTATATGAATAGTAACTCCGTGAGAAGGGAACCCGACCTAAAAGTTAAATAATATGTATGTAAATAGTAATTTTATAATTACCTCATGTCCAGCTATGTCATCCATTAATCTGCAAATAACCGATGCAGCTTGAATTATTAATGTTTCCTTACTCAGCCAATCAAAAGCCTCTTTTGTTACAAAATCTTCTTGCATGCCCACTAGAGAAGTTGTTACAAGCAACCTTACACCGCTCGTTTCATTTGCAAGCTTCATATACTCCTCAAACTTTGGAGTATATCGATCACGAAACCATTTGTCTTCTTCCAGATGTGTTCTCACAAAACTTTTCATCTATAACATAACCGAAGCAAAGTATAAAGATTAATGCATAAATCGGTTACCGGTACAAAAAACTATATGAGTGATGTGTTGATTTAACACATAATCTACCTCTGTTTTTGCATAATCGACACGGTATAATTCACCCGTCTCTGCAAACTCTTTCTCCATTTCAACATACACATCAAGAAGAGCAATGTAGCAAATTTTCATATATTCTGGTAATTCATTTACAGCAGTAGCATCCCATCTACGAGCAGACAAAGAGCTAAGTATATTATATATATTTCCTATAATATTATATATTGGTTTAAAAAGATAGACAAATCTAGGATATGATGACAAAACACTGCAGAACCTTTCAATTGCGTTTGAGAAGAGTTGGAGCTCATTAGGGGTTCCATAGACATCATATATATCATCAATAATTGAAGACATAGCCATAACTTTAATCAAAAATTTCCTTGCTAGAGAATATTGTGGTTCAAAGTACATTGATAACGTCCATAAGTACCCTTCCACCAATCTATCTCTTGCAAACGGAAAATTATTTGTAACGTCTAACTCTTTCCACCATCTACATTACAATGAATATAGGTTAAGTGATGAGATGAATCCATAGACACTATTTATGACAGTCAACTTGAATTGCTTAAATTTTCATATTATAGCTTAACTTTACCTTGTGAAAATACCTAGCTCCCTTTTGTGTTCCTTCTGCAACATGTTGAAGTCTAGTTTGGCTAACTTCAACAACACAGGATCATGTGTTTCATCAAGTTCATAAACTTATATGTATCTTTTTGCTTCTAATCTCCTTATTCTTTTGTGAAATGGCTGCCTTAGTGCTTCACTGACTTCTGTTCTAAGAAGACTACTCAAGTTTGGCAGCATGGATTGTAGATGAGAAGTGGTAAATGTCAGTGCTTTTTCCAAAATCTTCTCGTCATGTACTCTGAGATGTGACGCCTCGTACAAGCTCAACATTGCATGCACATTGTTGATCAATGACTCCTTGAACTTTCCTTCACTGTTCGTGAATTTTTCAAACACATCTGTTGAAACATTGTGTAAAAAATTCATTCTGAAATTCAAAATTCAAGACCCTAGTTTCACATATTTATCTTATCATATACTTACTACTTGATATTGGATATCCTCCTTGTCTGAGTAATCGAAATTTCAGTGAGACAATGTAAAGATCATTCTCATCTTCCTTGTCATTGAATTCATTGTGGGCCTCAAATATATGTTGTAAGGTAGCTTCAATCTCCTTTTCAAACTGATAACACACTCCTAAGTGTTGGATCCTGTTAATCAAGTCCAGTTTTTGGGAAGTAGTGTGTTGGGCTTCCATAATCATGTTCTGATCTTCACCTTTTCCCTCAGATGTTGATGCTCTTGCCATTCCGGTGCATCCACTTCCAGCTGCATATACAAGTTTTTAAATGGGTCAACACTGGCCAGTTGTAAGGATCAAGTGTTTACTAAAAAAAAAGATCAAGTTTTTACTATTTTGTCAAAAATTATTACTAATAACAAATGCATTTTTTTCTAGTCAAGATGCTAAACTTGACCAACTAGCCCTCCGCCCAGAAAAATAAGTGTTATACCCTAAAAATAAGTGTATAAAGGTTACCTTGGGTTGAGAAGAATAAGAAAGGAAATAGTCACCCCAAATGCTTGGATGAAAATCGGCAGAACGACGACTAACGTCATGCAATTGTGTTTGCTCCGATGTAAGAACTGATAATGGTAGAGTACTATTGGCAGACATTTTTTTTTTTTTTGGTATGAAGGGGAGATCGGATGTGGAAAAAAATAATAATAATTAAGACAAGCTTAGATTTTACGTGTATTATTTCTTTGAAGTTTTCACTCAATTTATAGCAACGTTACTATGTTTTTTCCAATTATATGAAAATATCTGTAAGGATTGATATATGAGAGGCTCTTAATAGCCAGATGCCAGATCAGAAATCATGACCTCAAAAATGAAACCTCAAATTAAACGTGATGGAAGGCAAGTTTCTAAGGAATCTTATGTACGAGGATTTATGACTCATGTATCAATAATGCAATACGCATATTATGGACAAAAGAACACATAGCAATATACACTCAAGATATTCTTATGTGGACATGCTCAGCCTCAAGTCCTCAACTATACAACATATTTTGATACCAATTATCATGATTATCATTATGCAAAAATTATAATTAATAGTGAAGACATAAATTTATTTCATTATACTTGCATTGCAGTCAGTATCACGTTTCAGTGACAAGATGCTAAATTCAACCCTCCAGTTCCTTGCTCAAAAATAAATTCACAACTATAGTTTCATAAATTATATTCAAAGACCTGTGGAAAATTCATTTATGTTCTTGTATTCAAGTTTAATGTTAAAACTACACATTCAACATATCATCAAAGAAAATTTAGATTTGGGGCGACCTTGTCACGTTGGTTAAATAGTTAGCTTGATTACAATAATGTTTAAAGTTTGACTTCTAGTAGGAGCGGCCTATTGTCTTCTTGGACAATCTAAGTTGGTTTACTTCTTTGTGTTCCTTTACTGGCTAAGGTCACAATGCACACTTTCAAATAATGATTACATATTTCCCTTGTTACTAAAAAAAAAATCAATTATTTATATTAGAGAATTACTTAGATCCTTGCAGAAATCGTCTGTGTTCAACCGTTGGTGTCCTCTGTTTTTTTTTTTTTTTTAATACAACTGACTCAACCTGTTGAAACACAAAGAGTCAATTCGCTTCTACTGAGGCTCGATCTAGCTGCTTACCCATTAGAATCCTAATTATGCTATACTTACTCTCCTACAATCAAACAACACATCCTATTAAACCTAAATTTACGTTATTTTTATTCTGGGACATTGCATTATTGCCCTTCTTCAATCATGCACGTTAACAAAGATAGATGATCTAAAAAACCCCAAAAGGCCTCAATTTGATGTGAAGATATTTAATTGTACGTAGTATTCGAGGCATGTGGATCAATTTTTGAGACCTGAAATATTATTTGCATTGTAATATCTATAAATTCAACAACCATGTTTTTGGACGTGAATGAAAATGTCATATTCTCAACTGTACCTAAATTTGATTCATAATATATATATGGGACCTATAAATGTTGGACGATTTCTTCTCAACCATTTCTCATTTCGTGGTTCAAATATATGCTTGAAAAGTAGATAAAACATAGCTATCTCTTTCCGTTTCTCTTTTATACTTTGTTTTTTGGTTGCCCTGCCCAAATATAATTCAAGAAGTAGAGGAAAAACAAATCACTTTGCGTCTTGAACTACAATTGTAGATGAAATAAGAAAAAGTAAACCAACAAGCCAATACCTTGTGGTCTAGTGGCACCCGGTTTCACCCCATATAGAAGAGGTGGGTTCGAGTCTTAGTGATGACAGATACTACATTACTACATTGTAATAGAGTCAGTAGTACTCAAGTAAAACAATAACATCATATTTTGACTTGGTAAACACGTACTTAATAAATAACATATGAAGAAGAAGAAGAGAGATAAGTAACCATTTAAGCAGTCATTATACCGTGGACCATAGATCATGGTTGATATTGCAGTTGTATTGAACTAATACTGTAGTTGTGTTGAACAACTGCAGTATCCGTTCAATACAACTGCAGTATCAGCCATGATCACGGTCCATAATGCATTGTGGGCCATGGTCCACAATATAATTTGCGCAATTTAAGATGATAGATTGGTTTTATTAATTAATATAAATTAGTAAATTTTATATTAATTTGGCTTTTAGTTTTTCATTTTATATTTTCTGTGTTTTTTGTGGACTTACAATAGCTAACAAGCTTGATAGATGAATATAATACAAATAAAATTCATACACCACAATAACCACATACAAACATGTCACCCTTGTTAATATGATAGATACATGTCTTGTTTTGAAATTTCAACTAATCAAACATGGACAAATACTAGGGAACATGCATAAAGCAACATCGATCACGTACTGCGGCTTTCAAGATATATGGTAGATTCATTTTTATTTTTATTTTTAGGATTCATATAGGATAGGATCAATTAACACTAAAGATTAATATCTTATTCATTTCAAAAAGTATTCAAGCTCATTGAAATAATTTTTAAGTGCAATAAATAACTAATAACTTACCCAAACAACTAAAAAAAAAACATTAAATAATACGTTCACTCTTTATTTGGAACCAGAATTGCATATAAACTAGAAATATTAAAGCAACACCATCATATTCAAGATTGTACAATAGATCTTTTTTGAGAATTTATAGAATCGGATCAACCAATTAACAATGAGGTAATGAAGCCTTTCAACATGGTTTTGCAACAACTATAACTATAAGACAATAATACATGTCCCACTTTATTTCAAACCATTATTGTACATGAAACAATAACATTATATTACAAGCAACAACTTAACGCCATCATATTCGAGATCATACATTATATTCTTTCAATCTGTTTGGATTTATGGGACTGTATCAACCAACAACGTCATCATATATTCAAGATCATACATTATTCTTTCTTTTTTGAATTTATGGGAGTGGATCAACAAACAAGGAGGTAATGTAGTCTTTCATCTTGGTTTTGGAATGTGTGTATGAATCTCCATCAACATATAGCGAATCCATTATTCTAGAGAAGTTGAGGGCTCTAGTGAGTATAGGCATGGGAACAAGAGGTTTAAGACATTCTTGATTAATGTATTTCCATGCATTAATGACTTGTTCTTGCAACTCCTTATACGTATCTTCTTTCGATTTCTTATATTCATTCATGTAGCATTCCACAGATGATACTACATGGCCTCTTTGTTGCTCAAACTATACGAAAAAAAATAGATATTGAATGATCAACCTCTATCCCATTTTATTTTTAAGCTTATTTTTCTTTTTAGTCAATTCAAAATAATGTTCACCTTCTTATAGTTATATTAGTTACATACATATTAATAATCTCAAACTGTTGGGAAGAAAGAAACAATTACATGAACCGTGAGAAGGCAACCCTACCTAATTAAAGTTCCGTGAGAAGGCAACCCTACCTAGTTAAAGTTAAGTAATATGTAAATATAGTAATTTTACAGTTACCTCATGTCCAACTATGTCATCCATTAATATGCAAATAACCGATGCAGCTTGAACTACTAATTCCCCCTTACTCAACCAATCAAAAACCTCTTTTGTTACAAAATCTTCTTGTATACCCACTAGAGAAGTTGTTAGTGCCAACCTTAGACCACACGTTTCAGTTGCAAGCTTCATATACTCCTCAAATTTTGGAGTATATCGATCACGAAACCATTTGTCTTCTTTCAGTTGTGTTCTCACAAAAATTTTCATCTAAAACATAACCGAAACAAAGTTTAAAGATTTATTCAGGAATCAGTTAAGTATAGAAAATTATATGAGTGATGTGTTGATTGAATCTATAATAATCTACCTCTGTTTTGGCATAGTCTACACGGTACAATTCACCCGTCTCTGTTAACTCTTTCTCCATTTCAACATACACATCAAGAAGAGCCATGTAGCAAATTTTCATATATTCTGGTAATTCATTTACAGTAGTAGCATCCCATCTATGCACATACAAATAGCTAAGTATATATATTTCCTATAATATTATATATATCGGTTTAGGAAGACAGACCAATGTAGGATATGATACCTTTCAATTGCATCTGAGAAGAGTTGGAGCTCGTTAGGGGTTCCATAGACATCATATATATCATCAATAATTGAACACATAGCCATGACTTTAAGGAAAAATCTTCTTACTAGAGAATATTGTAGTTCAAAGTATATTCCTAACGTCCAAAAGTAGGCTTCCACCAATCTATCTCTTGCAAATGGAAAATAATTTGCAACGTCTAAGTCTTTCCACCATCTACACTACAATGAATATAGGTTAATTAATGAGAAGAATCCATAGACACTACATATGCTAGTCAACTTGAATTGCTTAAATTTTCATATTATAGCTTAACTTTACCTTGTGAAAATACCTAGCTCCCTTCTGTGTTCCTTCTGCAACATGTTGAAGTCCAGTTTGGCTAACTTCAACAACATAGGATCATGTGTTTCATCAACTTCATAAATTGATATGTATCTTTTTGCTTCTAATCTCCTTATTCTTTTGTGAAATGGTTGCCTTAGTGCTTCACTGACTTCTGTTCTAAGAAGACTACTCAAGTTTGGCAGCATGGATTGTAGATAAGAAGTGGTAAATGTCAGTGCTTCTTCCAAAATCTTTTCGTCGTGTACTCTGAGATGTGACGCCTCGTACAAGCTCAATATTGCATGCACATTGTTGATCAATGACTCCTTGAACTTTCCTTCACTGTTCGTGAATTTTTCAAACACATCTGCTGAAATATTGTGTAAAAAATTCATTCTGAAATTCAAAATTCAAGACCCTAGTTTCACATATTGATCTTATCATATACTTACTACTTGATATTGGATATCCTCCTTGTCTAAGTAATCGAAATTTCAGTGAGGCATTATAAAGATCATTCTCATCTTCCTTAACATTGAATTCGTTGTGGGTCTCAAATATGTGTTGCAAGGTAGCTCCAATATCCTTTTCAAACTGATAACACACTCCTAAATGTTGGATATTGTTAATCAAGTCCAATTTTTGGGAAGTAGTGTGTTGGGCTTCCATAATCATGTTCTTCACCTTTTCCCTAAGATGTTGATGCTCTTGCCATTCCGGTGCATCCACTTCCAGCTGTGCTAATATACAAGTATTTAAATGGGTCAACACTTGTTAGTTTTAAGGATCAAGCGCTTACTAAAAAAAATGATCAAGTATTACTAATAACAAATGCATTTTTTTTCTATACATGCATAGCAACCAGTGTCACGATGCTAAACTTGACCAACTAGCCCTCTGCCCAGCAAAAATAAGTGTTATACCCTAAAAATAAGCGTATAAAGGTTACCTTGGGTTGAGAGGAATAAGAAAGGAAATAGTCACCCCAAATGCTTGGATGAAAATCAGCAGAACGACGACTAACGTCATTCAATGATACGATCCCACATCGGCTCCACAAGAGATTGTGGAGTGGTACTTAAGTTGGGGCCAAACCTCCACTCATGAGCTAGCTTTTGTGGTGGAGTTAGGGTCTTGGCTTGAGTGCCGTATCATTGGTGCTTTCGTTGAGAGGCCGGAGTGTGGTGGGAAAGGGCTACCCGGTGCTTGATAAGGTTCAGAGGGAACCGGGAAGAGTCCGGAGTGAAAGCTATCCAGAGTGAAGCCATCCACTCATCCGGTGCCGGCCTAGCGGAGGGGGCGACCTAGAAAAGGGCTACCTGGTGCTTGATAAGGTTCGGAGTGAAGCCATCCAAAGGGGAAAAGGGCTACCTGGTGCCGAGAAGAATCCGGAGTGTGAGCCGTCTAGAGTAAGCCGCCGCGGACGTCGGCTTCTCAAGGGGTGGGCAATGATACGATCCCACATCGGCTCCACAAGAGATTGTGGAGTGGTACTTAAGTTGGGGCCAAACCTCCACTCATGAGCTAGCTTTTGTGGTGGAGTTAGGGTCTTAGCTTGAGTGCCGTATCATTCAATTGTGTTTGGTCCGATGTAAGAAGTGATAGTGGTAGAGTACTGTTGGCCCCCATTTTTTAGGGGGGGGGGGGGGGGTTTGGAGGGGAGATCGGAAGTGGAAAAATAAATAAATAAAAAAGACCACCTTTGATTTTACCTGTATTTCTTTGAAGTTTTCACTCAATTTATAGCAATGTTGCTACGTTTTTTCCAATTATATGAAAATATCTGTAAGGATTGATATATGAGAGGCTCTTAATAGCCAGATGCCAGATCAGAAATCATGACCTCAAAAATGAAACGTCAATATAAACGTGATGGAAGGCAAGTTTCTACGGAATCTTATCTATGAGGATTTATATATGACTAATGTATCAATCATGCAATTGGCATAGTATGGACAAAAGAACACGTAGCAATATACACTCAAGATATTCTTATGTGGACCCGCTCAGCCTCAACTACACAACATGGTTTGATACCAATTATCCTGATTACCATTACCCAAAAATTATATATTGGTAGTAATGAAGACGCGAATTTATTTCATTATACTTGCATTGCAATCACAGTGACAAGATGCTAGATTCGACCCTCCGATTCTCTGCTCCAGGGCCGGCCCTGGGCAAGTCTGCCCAGGGCTGGCGCACAGGGCCCCCAAAAATTGGGGGCCCCTATTTAAAAAAAAAATTGTATGTATATAGTATATAAGCGCAATTGCACAAGACACCACAAGTCCGCAAGCAGCCAAATCCCACAAGCAGTCAAATTCCATAAATATTAGGTAATCTTTTTCCTTATGTGAACACAATTCTATGTATTTATAAATACATTATATAAATAATATTAGGAATCCCTTTTTCCTTCTGCACCATTACTCCCATTAGGCAACTATTTTCCTTCACACTATGTATTTATATTATGTATACAATATATAAATATTAGATTATTAGCTTGATTCCATTAACATTAAGCATTAGTCATTATCGAAATTGTTGCTTAATGCTTATTTACACATATCTCACAAATAAACTATAGACAGATCACAGACGAGTGAGACGACCGATAGACACAGTTCGATAGCAGGATTGAAGAATTCTTCTTGATTGTACAAAGTCACAAATTTTTAAGTTCTTCAGTTATCTTAACAGGTAATTAAAATTACTAAATATATCACAATTTTTGTTTATTGTTTTATTTACATGACTTAATAATTATTATTTCAGAATAATATATTAAAGAATTTGTTTCTTGATTAATTATTTGATCATAGAGTTTCTAAATAAATTTTTACTTTTCTTTAGGGTTTATGTCTTCTCGAAAATATTCATCTGGATTTGAAAAGCGTAAAAAGAAAAACAGAATTGAGCAACTAACTCAATCTCAAAAGGGAGCTATTGAAAAAATCATTACAAAAGAAACTTAAATAGATATGCAAAAAGATTATGCTAAGGAAAAATTGTTATATGCTAATCTTCACATAGAAGATCAAGGTGATTGTGAGATTGAAAAAAATTTAAATGATAGTGTGCACAACAATGAACAACTATTATTAATTTTAGATGTATTTTTTATACAATATTTATATTTTGAATTTTTGAAACAACTTTTTGAACAACTATTATTTATATATACAAATTATTTGAAAAAAAGGGCCCAATTTAAATTATTGCACAGGACCCCATTTTTTATTGGAACGGCCCTGACTAGACGTAGTAATGGCCACCTTTGTCTCATAGCCCAGTCATGGATATCTTCTAGTGCGAAACAAAAGACAACCACAAGTCCATGACTATAGTGTCTTCATCTAGCGATTCAATTTCTTTAATTATTTTACATTAAAAAAAAATTCAAGCTCATTAAAATAATTTTTAAGTGCATTAAGTAACTAATAACTTAATTACCCAAACAACTAAAAAAGAACATTAAATAGTACATTCACTCTTTATTTTGAACCATAATTGCACATAAACTAGAAAAATTAAAGCAACATCATCATATCATATTCAAGATTGTACAATCGATCTTTATGAGAATTTATAGAAGAGTTAATATATACTCAAAATTGTCCTTGACTATAGTGGTTTTTCTCAATTTTGTCCTAAACGACTTTGGTCTCATAAAGTAGTCCCAGACTTTTGTGTTATCGCTCAAAATTGTCCTCCGTTAGTTAAGGTGTCAAATGAGTGTTAAGTACAGGGGCAAATTTGTCAATTCATGTTGAAGTCTTCTCTAAGTCAATGCGTAGAAACACGGTTTATTGTTCTAGATATCTAGAACAAGTTTAATTTTAGTTAATGCGTGTAAAACAAAAATAAATAATTAAATAGAAAGCTCCTTTCAATTGACATGAATTGACAAAATTGACATGAATTTCAATTGACTTCAACATGAATTGACAAAATTGCCCCTGTACTTAACACCCATTTGACACCTTAACTAACGGAGGACAATTTTGAGCGATAACACAAAAGTCTGGGACTACTTTATGAGACCAAAGTCGTTTATGACAAAATTGAGAAAAACCACTATAGTCGAGGACAATTTTGGGTATTAACTCATTTATAGAATCGGATCAACCAACGATTAGGTAATGAAACCTTTCAACATGGTTTTGCAACAACTATAACTATAAGACAATAACACAGGTCCCACTTTAATTTATTTCAAACCATAATTGTACATGAAACAATAACATTATATTACTATACAAGCAACAACATAACACCATCATATTCAAGATCATACATTATATTCTTTTTCGATCTTTTTTGCATTTATGGGACTGCATCAACCAACAACGTCATCATATATTCAAGATTATACATTATTCTTTCTTTTTTGAATTTATGGGACTGGATCAACAAACAAGGAGGTAATGTACTCTTTCATCTTGGTTTTGGAATGTGTGTATGAATCTCCACCAACATATAGCGAATCCATCATTCTAGAGAAGTTGAGGGCTCTAGTGAGTATAGGCATGGGAAAAAGAGGTTTAAAACATTCTTGATTAAGGTCTTTCCATGCATTGATGACAAGTTCTTGCAACTCCTTATAGGTTTCTTCTTTCGATTTCTTATATTGATTCATGTACCATTCCACAGATGAAGCTATTTGGCCTCTTTGTTGCTCAAACTATACACCAAAAAATATATATTTAATGTTAGTTGAGCTCTCTCTATCCCATGTTATTTTTAAGCATATTTTTCTTTTTAGTCAATTCAAAATAATGTTCACTTTCTTATAGTTATATTAGTTACAGACATATTAATAATCCCACTATTGGGAAGAAAGAAACAATTATATGAACCGTGAGAAGGCAACCCGACCTAAAAGTTAAGTAATATGTAAATATAGTAATTTTATAATTACCTCATGTACCCGACCTAAAAGTTAAGTAATATGTAAATATAGTAATTTTATAATTACCTCATGTCCAGCCATGTCATCCATTAATCTACAAATAATCGATGCAGCTTCAACTATTAATGCCTCCTTACTCAGCCAATCAAAAGCCGCTTTTGTTACAAAATCTTCTTGCATGCCCACTAGAGAAGTTGTTACAAGCAACCTTACACCGCACGTTTCATTTGCAAGCTTCATATACTCCTCAAACTTTGGAACATATTGATCACGAAACCATTTGTCTTCTTTCAGATATGCTCTCACTAAATTTTTCATCTATAACATAACCGAAGCAAAGTTTAAAGATTTATGCAGAAATCAGTTAAGGTACAAAAAACTATAGAGTTAATTCCATAAATAATCCTTCGACTATTGACTTTTATCAATTTTTGTCCTCGACTTTTGATTTGATTAAAGTTGGTCTCTTAACTATTGATTTTGTACCAATTTTGGTCATTCTGTTAAATCTATGTTAAATGAGTGTTAAAATTAAGGACAAAAATGTAAAATCAACTATTTTAACCCTTCTTCTTCACTATGTTTCCTCCTCCATCGCAAGATTATATAGCGAACAATGTGAGTCAATATATTTATTTTTTACATTTTATGTTAAATTGTTTCATGTAATCAAATCTTTTTCAAGTATTTTATTTTATTTTGATTTTTTTTTTGTTTACTGCAATTTAATATACACTCCGTAATATTTATTTTTTATTGTAAATTATCTAACTGGATGTGGAGTGTTATTGTATATTTTATTGTTGTATTAGATGTTTTATTTGTTTGCTTTATTCGATAGCAAAAATTATACAAAATCAATAGTTAAAAAAAAAAGTGAAGAAAAAATGTTTAAATATTTGGTTTTACATTTTTGCCCTCAATTTTAACACCTATATATATTTAACATAGGTTTAACAGAAGGACCAAAATTGATACAAAATCAATAGTTAAGGGACAAACTTTGGTCAAATTAAAAGTCGATGACAAAAATTGGTAAAAGCCAATTTTCGAATGATCATTTCTGCAATTAACTTAAAAACTATATGAGTGATGTGTTGATTGAACCTATAATAATTTACCTCTGTTTTGGCATAGTCGACACGGTACAATTCACCTGTCTCTGCTAAATCTTTCTCCATTTCAACATACACATCAAGAAGAGCCATGTAGAAAATTTTCATATATTCTGGTAATTCATTTACAGCAGTAGCATCCCATCTAGCGCAAACAAAAAGCTAATTAAGTATATATATTTCCTATAATATTATATATTGATTTAAAAAGATAGACCAATCTAGGATATGATACCTTTCAATTGCATCTGAGAAGAGTTGGAGCTCGTTAGGGGTTCCATAGGCATCATATATGTCATCAATAATTGAAGACATAAGGATGACTTTAAGGAAATATTTCCTTGCTAGAGAATATTGTGGTTCAAAGTATAATCCTACGGTCCAAAAGTATCCTTCCACAAATCTATCTCTTGCAAACGGAAAATTATTTTTAACGTCTAAGTCTTTCCACCATCTACACTAGAATGAATATAGGTTAATTAATGAGAAGAATCCATAGACACTACTTATGATAGTAAACTTGAATAGTTTAAATTTTCATATTATAGCTTAACTTTACCTTGTGAAAATACCTAGCTCCCTTTGTTGTTCCTTCTGCAACATGTTGAAGTCCAGTTTGGCTAACTTCAACAACATAGGATCATGTGTTTCATCAACTTCATAAATTGATATGTATCTTTTTGCTTCTAATCTCCTTATTCTTTTGTAAAATGGCTGCTTTAGTGCTTCACTGACTTCTGTTCTAAGAAGACTACTCAAGTTTGGCAGCACGGATTGTAGATGAGAAGTGGTAAAAGTCAGTGCTTCTTCCAAAATCTTCTCACCATGCACTCTGAGATGTGACGCCTCGTATAAGCTCAACATTCCCTGCACATTGTTGATCAATGACTCCTTGAACTTGCCTTCACTGTTCGTGAACTTTTCAAACACATCTGTTGAAACATTGCATAAAAAATTCATTCCGAAATTCAAAGTTCAAGACCCTATTGATCTAGTTTCACACGTTGTTATATTTTATCATATACTTACTACTTGATATTGGATATCCTTCTTGTCTAAGTAATCGGAAGCCCAAAGAGAAAGTGTAAAGGTTGTTATCATTTTCCTCCACATTGAATTTGTCGAAGGCCTCAAATATGTGTTGCAAGGTAACTTCAATCTCCTTTTGAAATTGATAACACACGCCTAAGCGTTGAATCTTGTTAATCAAGTCTAATTTTTGGGATGTAGAGTGTTTGGCTTCCATAATCATGTTCTTCAACTTTTCCCTTAGATGTTGATGTTCTTGCCATTCCGGTGCATCCACATCCACCTGCGCCCATATACAAGCACAACACTTATTAATTTTCCTATAAATCTATAATACCTAAAGCTAAAGTATTACCATATATAGAAATCTTTAGGCCTTTCCTAATTTGCAAAACATTTGTCTTGATGGCAAAGCCTGCGCCCATATACAAGTACAACACTTAATAATTTTCCTGTAATACCTAAAGCTAAAGTATTAATTACCATATATAGAAACCTTTATGGCACGTTTTGTTCGGTGAATAGGCCTGGAATGGAATAGCATTCCCAGTAATAGGCCTATTCCGCTGTTTGGTAAAATGTTCTATTCCCAGGAACATTGTTCCTGGGAATGACCTATTCCCCTTGCAAGGGGAATAGAGATTCCTAGGCCTCCCCTAGGTATTAGGCTATTCCTGAGTCCAATTTTACCCCATGGCGTTTTGGGGAAAGATCTTCTTTTCCCCAAAACGCTCCTATATTATTTATTAAAAAAAAAAAACAAACTTGTAACTAAGAACAATTAAGACTCCTTAAATGAATGAGCTTTTGGCTCTTTAAGGCTTCCTTATCCTGTTGTTAATTTCAAAAGAGAAGCAATGCTTCTCCTATATAGAGGAGCTCAAATTCATAAGTTACCAATGTGCGATCAAAAATTCCAATTTGTGTTTAAAAAAATTATTATATATATAATTTTGTTTTGTATTATTATTATTATTATTATTCCTTTTTTTCTTATTATTGTTATTAATATTATTATAAGTTTTATTTTATTATTACATAATAATAATAATAATACTAATAATAATAATAATAATAATAATAATAATATAGAAAAAATTTGTACAAGGGCATTTATGTCTTTTAAATATATATTCCATTTCTATTCCTTTAACCAACCAAACGTTGAAATACAATTCCCACATCTATTCCTTCAGCGAACCAAACACTATAATACAATTTCTATTCTATTCCTTACCTACTCCATTCCTTATGGAATAGTATTCCTATTCTCTCCAAATTCATTCTGTGAACCAAACGTACTGTTAGAGTGTTAGGCCTTTCCTAATTTGCAAAATATTTGTCTTGATGGCAAGGCCTGCGCCCACACTTATTAATTTTCCTGTAATACCTAAAGCTAGAGTATTACCATATATAGAAACCTTTAGGCCTTTCCTAATTTGCAAAATATTTGTCTTCATGGCAAGGTCTTTGTTTTTCAATAGTTAGTCAAATATAATATAAACAAATCTCTGACACATTTTGCTGTACTAATATAGTTGAAGTCTTCAACTATTAATATAATATTAATTATAATGGCTCAACACTTGCCCGCGTTAAGGATCAAGTGTTTACTATTATGTCAAAAATTATAACTAATAAAAAATGTATTTTATTTTTTTACTATAGATACATAATAATCAACGCCCCGATACTGAACTTGACCAACCAGCCCTCCGCTCAGCAAAAATAAATGTTATACCCTAAAAATAAGTGTATAAAGGTTACCTCGGGTTGAGAAGAATAAGAAAGGAAATAGTCACCCCAAATGCTTGGATGAAAACCGGCACAACGACGATTTACATCATGCAACTGTTTTTGGTCCGATGTAAGAACGGATAATGGCATATTACTATTCGCAGCCATTTTTTGTTTTGGGTATGAAGGGGAGATCGGAAGTGAAAAAAATAATAATAAATTAAGACCACGTTATATTTTACGTGTATTTCTAGGGAGTTGCCACTCAATTTATAGCAACATTTGCTATGTCTTATCCAATTATATGAAAATATCTGTAAGGATTGATATATGAGAGGCTCTTAATAGTCGGATGTCGGATAATAAATCCTGACCTCAAAAATGAAACCTCAATTTAAACGTGTGATGGAAGGCAAATTTCTAAGGAATCTTATGCACAAAGATTAATGACTCATGCTATCAGTAATCCATGTGTCAATCAAAGAAAATTTAGATTTGGGGCCACCCTTTCACGTTGGTCAAATAGTTAGCTTGATCACCATAATATTAAAAGTTTGGCTTCTAGTGGAAACGGCCTATTGTTTTCTTGGACAATCTAGATTGATTTCCTCTTTGTGTTCCTTTACTGGTTAGCGTCACAATGCACACTTTGAAATAGTGATTACATATTTCTCTCATCACTAAAAAAATCAATTTATATTAGACATCAATTACTTAGATCCTTGATAGAACATCTCTCAATCTATTTTTTTTTTTCTTGAGATGAATAATACAAATATTTTTCTTTACTAAAATCATTAGCTATTGTTTATTACATGACATAGAATTATTTACAAGTTTTTTCTAAAAAGAAAAGAATTTCTTTTTTCATTAGCTACTTGTAAATTGATTAATTTAATACAAATTAATAAAGAATCTATTAAATATAAAAAGTGGGATAAACAATAATTAAATCGTAATTTACTAATTTTGGTATAATTTAGGAACATAACATTATCCTTTCCAGATGGTTTTTATTTCCAATAATAGCAAACGAGTGGACTAGATAGTAGATGCGATTTTGCATTGGGACCCTTGGTTCTAATTTAATTCAGGCCATTACTTTGTGTCGGCCGACATTGGCAAATTATACGTGAACCAAAGTATACATTGCATTGTAGACTCTGATCCAGAAAATAACATTCAGATTTTGTATTTGTAGTTGACACATTTTATATCTGCAGTTGACAGTTTATGTACTTGTAGCTATCAAATTATATGTCGACAATTATTAAATTATTTGTTTACATGTACAGAAATTGTTAACTATAAGTACAAAATGTGTTAACTGAAGATACAAAATTTTTGTATCATGGTTCACAATGCAATATGAGCCTAACTTGGTCCACGGTATAACAATTGCAATAACATTTCTAGCAGAAAATATTGTGGGTCATGTCACATATTAATACCAACCAAGCCCTATATAGTAATTTGGGTTATTAGCGAATAGAACTTTCAATAAATTACTTGTATTCGTGTTTGGTAAGTATTCATTTATTGAGGTTGATGAGGATACGAGACTCGAGAGAGCCATTTTATTAGGAAAGTGTTGGCTTAGGCTGGTTGTCCATTTTTATTGTCAAGGAAAGAATGAAGCATGAAGCAAAATATTAAAGAAAGGGTAGCCAACAAGATTCAAACCCACAACTTCAAGCATAACAACACAAGTTTTTAACGACCAAGCCACTAGATCTATCTCTTATGTATTAAAAAGCAGGATGCTCTACTTACCCATGCGATGATCGATGACATCCAAGTAGTGGGGGGACACATGTATGACCAATATTGAAGGCAACCCGATGACGTACATTAGTCAAACATCTGTGGCGTCTTCAACAATATAAATAGCCACTCTTCCCTCCCCTTAAAAGGTATTCTTTGGCTCACTAAACCCCTTCTGGTCTATTGGTTTGAGTCTTCTCTCTCTAGTCAGCATGCCAGAGTTCAATTTCTAGCGGTAACATTATTATTTCTATTTCATTATTAGGGCTATAGCTTGTATTATTTATTATTCTTAGCCCATTATTTAGATTATAGCTTGTAGTATTTATTTATTATTTGAGCCGCAATTTTGTTGTATTCAAGTTTAATGTTAAAACTACACATTCAACATCATCAAAGAATATTTAGATTTGGGGCCACCCTGTCACGTTGGTCAAATAGTTAGCTTCATCACCATAATGTTAAAAGTTTGACTTTTAGTAGGAGCGGCCTATTGTCTTCTTGCACAATCTAAGTTGGTTTACCTTTTGTGTTCCTTTACCGGCTAGGGTCACAATGCACACTTTCAAATAGTGATTACATATTTCCCTTGTCACTCAAAAAAGAGTCAATTATTTATATTAGAGAATTACTTAGATCCTTGACAGAACGTCGCTCAATCTCTCTTTTTTTTTTTCTTGAGATGAATAATACAAATATTTTTCTTTACTAAAATCATTAGCTAGTGTTTATTACTTGACATAGAATTATTTACAAGTTTTTTTCCAAAAAGAAAATAATTTCTTTTTTCATTAGCTACTTGTAAATTGATTAATTCACTACAAATTAATAAAGAATTTATTAAATATAAAAAGTGGGATAAACATTAATTAAATCGTAATTTACTAATTTTAGTATTAAAAATTTAAAATAAACCGGTGTCAGAACACTAGCGACGGATAAGAGCATCCGTTGCTATATAAGTATATATAGCCACGGATACTAAAATCCGTCGCTAGGTTATATACACAAAAAAATTCGCGTTTTAAAGTAAGCGACGGACACTAATATCCATCGCTATCTACCAACGGACAGTAATGTACAGTGTAAAAACAAATAATTCACGTACAAAACATAGCGACAGATTTGGTGATCCGTCGCTATACAGATCACCAAATTCGTCAATACGGTGTACACACGATTAAATTCGCTTGAAAATCGGATTTTGATTTCCATATCTAATATGTAGCCATTAAAATTATCGAATCAGCCCACGAAATTTTTGCGCAAAAATTTACCGCTAATATTAACTACGTATTTAACGACAAAACTCTTTCGTCGCAACTCCGTCGCTAAACCGTCACTAATTGTCAATCGAACTCAAAAAAAAAATTTAAATCTGTCACTAAGTTGTCGCTATTCCGTCGTTAAATTAGCAATGGAATGAGTTCGTCGCTAAATCCGTCGTTATATCCTTCTTTTTTTTGTAGTGTAGAGCGCAATCTTCATGTCCATATTCGCGAAATTGCTTGGCTAGAAGCCCGGCCTTCATGCTGAAATTCTTGTTGCTCATGGAGTTTCTGACCTTGACTCTGATCCTGAAGAAGAATCTGTTGATTCTCGCACTCCGTCAGCCCAGGCCAGTAGGTGTTCACTTTTGTGAATCATTTGACAAAAAGGAGTGATAGTTGAGGGGAGCTTCGTTGCTGCTGCAATTTTGCTAGTAATCTTGGTAACTTTTGGATTTTTTTTGTTGCTAATAATGTTTGGATGTTTTGGATTTTAGTATGACTTTATTTATGGTGTTGGATATTATCTTATATATGGTTATTTTACTATGGATGTTTGGATGAATATTATCTTATGGTTATTTTGCTATGGATATTTGGATGGCAGTTCTTATTATTATGGGTTTTCTATGGATATCTATTTGGATTTCTATTTGGTTTATCTTGATTATAGATTATCTATATTGGTTGGATTTCTCTTGGTTGGCTGTTGGTTATTTGGATCCTCTAATCTGAGTGCGTATGGTATTCTCTGTGAGCTTAGTGATCAATCTTATTTTTTATATAGGATGTGATTGTAAGCAAGTATGCTTAGGCATTTTTTTAATAAAATGATTATCTATCTAATTTTTGCCTAAAGTATATTTGTATCTAGTTTTGTCAAATAATTACCAAAGGGGAGATTGTAAGTGCACAAATGATGCTCATTCTATTTTAGTTTAATTGGCTAAATTATTTGTCAAAACTTAAGTTATATTTTATTTAGTATGTTTTGGTCTGTATTTCAGCTTGAATATATTTCATCATCACAGCCTGCTGCCTCGATCTACTTCAGCTATGTTCGGGAACTGAGTCAGTGTTAACAACGAATTTGCCTAACAGATTTCTGGTTATTTGAGCAAGTTTGCAGGCTGTATTTTTAATGAATAGTCAGTATTATTTTATGGGAAATTGGCAGCATAAGTGTAGACAAATTTATTATATAAATTTGGCTATTTAAAGGAGATCACATCTCACGAATTCATAGACCAATTCGAAGAGCTTATTGCTTATTTTTAATCTGATTTTTATGTGTTCTTAAGTGGTGAAATTATCTACAAGAGTGGCATTGTGACGTGATGGAGTTTGAGATGAATTGAGGCATGCACGAACAAATCCTTTGAAGCTAGATGTTTTGAAGATTAGTTGATGAATTTGGCTTTGGCCTTTTGTATTTGATCATCATAAGTATAATTTTTAAGTACAATAGTAACTAATTAATGAACTTAACCAAACAACTAAAAGAATAAAATAATACATTCACTCTTTTTTTCGAAACAACAAAAATTAAAGCAACACTATCATATTCAAGATAGTACAATAATCTTTCTTTTTTGAATTTATAGGACGTACTGGATCAACCAACAATGAGGTAATGAAGCCTTTCAACTTGGTTTTAGAATGTGTATATGAATCCCCATCAGTATATATTGAATCCATTACTCTTGAGAAGTTGAGGACTCTAGTGAGTATACGTATGTGTACATCACCACGTTTAAGACATTCTTGATTAGAATCTTTCAATGCATTGGTGACTCGTTCTTGCAACTTGTTGTAAGTATCTTCTTTCGATTTTTCATATTTGTCCATGTAGCATTCCACAGATTTTATACAAATTGAGTGTTAGTTCCTCCATTTTAAACACCAATAAGTTTTTTTATGTATTCTAAATTTTTTATTTACTGCCTCTTATCCCAAACATCCTAATTTGGACTACCTTGTCTTGAAAAAAAAAAAAATCATATTACTTTATTTTTTGCTACCTCAAGAAGTTTGGTCCATAGAGTAAACATATGAGTCTACATAATAACAAGACTACTTTTATTATGGTTGGTCCCCACTAAGTCACTAACTATTGTGACAATTAATGTATGTATATAGATCGTAACTAATAACTTACCCAAACAACTAAAAAACATTAAATAATACATTCACTCTTTATTTTGAACCATATATAATTGCACATAAACTAGAAATATTAAAGCAACACCATCATATTCAAATTGTACAATCTATCTTTTTGAGAATTTATAAAATCGGATCAATCAACAATGAGGTAATTAAGCCTTTCAACATGGTTTTGCAACAACTATAACTATAAGAGAATAATACATGTCCCACTTTATTTCAAACATAATTGTACATGAAACAATAACATTATATTACAAGCAACAACTTAATGTCATCATATTCAAGATCATACATTATATTCTTTCGATCTTTTTTTGCATTTATGGGACTGTATCAAACAACAACGTCATCATATATTCAAGATCATACATAATTCTTTCTTTTTTGAATTTATGGGACTGGATCAACAAACAATGAGGTAATGTAGTCTTTCATCTTGCTTTTGGAATGTGTGTATGAATCTCCATCAACATATAGCGAATCCATTACTCTAGAGAAGTTGAGGGCTCTAGTGAGTATAGGCATGGGAAAAAGAGGTTTAAAACATTCTTGATTAATGTCTTTCCATGCATTGATGACTCGTTCTTGCAACTCCTTGTAGGTATCTTCTTTTGATTTCTTATATTGTTTCATGTAGCATTCTACAGATGATGCTATGTGGCCTCTTTGTTGCTCAAACTATACATTTAAAAAAAATATGGAATGTTAGTTGATCTCTCTATCCCATTTTATTTTTAAGCATATTTTTCTTTTTAGTCAATTCAAAATAATGTTCACTTTCTTAGTTATATTAGTTACAGACATATTCATAATCTCAAACTGTTGGGAAGAAAGAAACAATTATTATATGAATCGCGAGAAGGCAACATGACCTTAAAGTTAAGTAATATGTAAATATAGTAATTTTATAATTACCTCATGTCCAGCCATGTCATCCATTAATCTGCAAATAACAGACGCGGCTTGAACTATTAATGCCCCCTTACTCACCCAATCAAAAGCCTCTTTTGTTACAAAATCTTCTTGCATGCCTACTAGAGAAATTGCTACTAGCAACCTTACACCGCACGTTTCAGTTGCAAGCTTCATATACTCCTCAAACTTTGGAGCATACCGATCACGAAACCATTTGTCTTCTTTCAGATATGTTCTCACCAAATTTTTCATCTATAACATAACCGAAGCAAAGTTTAAAGATTTATGAAGAAATCAATTACATGTACAAAAAAACTATATGAGCGACATGTATGTTAATTGAACCCATAATCTACCTCTGTTTTGGCATAGTCCATACGGTACAATTCGCTTGTCTCTGCTAACTCTTTCTCCATTTCAACATACACATCAAGAAGAGCCATGTAGCAAATTTTCATATATTCTGGTAATTCATTTACAGCAGTAGCATCCCATCTAGGCACAGACAAAAAGCTAACTAAGTATATATATTTCCTATAATATTATATATATTGGTTTAAAAAGACAAACCAATCTAGGATATGATACCTTTCGATTGCATCTGAGAAGAGTTGGAGCTCATTAGGGGTTCCATAGACATCATATATATCATCAATAATTGAAGACATGGCGATGACTTTAAGGAAAAATTTCCTTGCTAGAGAATATTGTGGTTCAAAATATATTCCTACCGTCCAAAAGTATCCTTCCACCAATCTATCTCTTGCAAACGGAAAATTATTTCTAACGTCTAAGTCTTTCCACCATCTACATTACAATGAATTTATAGGTTAAGTGATGAGAAGAATCCATGGACACTATTTATGATAGTAAACTTGAATTGCTTAAATTTTCATATTATTATAGCTTAACTTTACCTTGTGAAAATACCTAGCTCCCTTCTGTGTTCCTTCTGCAACATGTTGAAGTCCAGTTTGGCTAACTTCAACAACATAGGATCATGTGTTTCATCAAGTTCATAAATTGATATGTATCTTTTTGCTTCTAGTCTCCTTATTCTTTTGTGAAATGGCTGCCTTAGTGCTTCACTGACTTCTGTTCTAAGAAGACTACTCAAGTTTGGCAGCATGGATTGTAGATGAGAAGTGGTAAATGTCAGTGCTTTTTCCAAAATCTTCTCGTCATGTACTCTGAGATGTGACGCCTCGTACAAGCTCAACATTGCATGCACATTGTTGATCAATGACTCCTTGAACTTGCCTTCACTGTTTGTGAATTTTTCAAACACGTCTGTTGAAACATTGTGTAAAAAATTCATTCTAAAATTCAAAATTCAAGACCCTAGTTTCACATATTGATCTTATCATATACTTACTACTTGATATTGGATATCCTCCTTGTCTAAGCAATCGAAATCTCAGTGAGACAACGTAAAGATCATTCTCATCTTCCTCCACATTGAATTCGTGGTAGGCCTCAAATATGTGTTGCAATGTAGCTTCAATCTCCTTTTGAAATTGATAACACACTCCTAAGCGTTGAATCTTGTCAATCAAGTCCAGCTTTTGCAATGTAGTGTGTTGGGCTTCCATAATCATGTTCTTCACCTTTTCCCTTAGATGTTGATGCTCTTGCCATTCCGGTGCATCCACTTCCACCTGCGCCCATATATACAAGCACAACAGTTATTTAATTTTCCTGTAATACCTAAAGCTAAAGTAATAGCTAAAAATAAATGTACGTATAATGGTTACCTTGGGTTGAGAAGAATAAGAAAGGAAATAGTCGCCCCAAATGCTTGGATGAAAACCTGCAGACCGACGACTAACTTCATGCGATTGTGTTTGGTCCGATGTAAGAACTGATAATGGTAGAGTACTAATGGCAGCCATTTTTTTTTTTTGGGTATGAAGGGGAGATCGGAAGTGAAAAATAATAATGATAACAATAATAATAAATTAAGATCACGTTATATTTTACATGTATTTCTCCGGAGTTGTCACTCAATTTATAGCGCAGCTAACAGTTGCTATGTCTTCTCCAATTATATGACAATACCTGTATGGATTGATATATCTGAGGCTCTTAATAGCCAGATGCCTGATCAGAAATCATGACCTCAAAAATGAAACCTCAATTTAAACGTGTGATGGAAGGCAAATTTCTAAGGAATCTTTATGTACGAAAGATTTATGACATGTTATTACTTATCTGTAATCAATGTATCAATCATTCAATAGGCATATCATGGACGAAAGAACACGTAGCAATATACACTCAAGATATTATGTATGTGGACCTGCTCAACCTCAACTCCACAACATGTTTTGATACAAATTATCACGATTACCAATATGCAAGTAGTGAAAATGCAAATTTATTTTATTATACTTGCATTGCAGTCAGCTTCACGTTTCAGTGACAAGATCGATGTTAGATTCGACCCTCCAGTTCTCTGCTCAATAATAAATTCACTACTATAATTTCATAAAATATATTCAAAGACTTGTGTAAAATTTATTTATGTTCTTGTATTCAAGTTTAATGTTAAAAATATACATTCAACATATCATCAGAGAAAATTTAAATTTGGGGCCACCCATTTCAAATTGGTCAAATTGTTAGCTTGATCACCCATACCACAATGTTAAAAGCTTGACTTCTAGTGTGAGCAGCCTATTGTCTTCTTGGACAACTTAGATTGGTTTATCTCTTTGTGTTCCTTTATCGGCTATGATCACAATGCACACTTTCAAATAGCGATTGCATATTTCCCTCGTTACTAAAAAAAAAAACAATTTATATTAGAGAATTACTTAGATCCTTGACATAACCTCGCTCAATCTCTCTCTCTTTTTTTTTTTTCCTTGAGATGAATAATACAAATATTTTTCTTTACTAAAATCATGAGCTAGTGTTTATTACATGACATAGAATTATTTGTAATTTTTTTCCAAAAAGAAAAGAATTTCTTTTTTCATCATTAGCTACATGTAAATTGATTAATTCACTACAAATTAATAACGAATCTATTAAATATAAATAATGGGATAAACATTAATTAAATCATAATTTATTAATTTTGGTAGGAACATAACAATATATTTTCCACATGGTTTTTATTTCCACCAATAGCAAACGAGTGGACTAGATAGTAGATACGATCGTGCATTCGAACCCTTGGTACTAATTTAATTCAGACCATTACTTTTTGCCGGACAACAAAGACATTTCGAGCATAAAATATATATTGTGGGTCATGGGTAAATTATTCTAAAGATATGAGTCCACGTTGCAAGTAAATTCGGGTTCAAAATACACAACTTACATACTGAATGTTCACAATTTATATATTGAATGTTTACAATTTATATACTGAATGTTCGCAACTTGAATTGTGAACATTTAGTATGTAAATTGTGAACAATTAATATGTAAATTGTGATGGGTCCATGGTATAACGTACTATTGGTTGGTCATGTCACATATTAATACCAACCAAGCACTGCGCAGTAATTAGGAGTGTTAGCGAATAGAGCTTTTTTTTTTTTTTTGAAAGAAAATTACTTATATTCGTGTTTGGAAAACATATTCGTTTATTAAGGTAAACAAATATAAATGAATAAAATTTAGAGCTTGTTTGATAAAAAAAAAAAATAGAGTGAACATTTGTATGTTCATTTGCTAAGAGTTCATGAGCACATTCATTAGTGTTCATTTAATAATGCTCATTAACATGCTTATTTAATATTTTTTTAATAGTCACGAACGTACTTGTTTACTGTTCATTTAAGATTGTTCAAAAACAAACTAATTATTTAAGTGTATTACTATTATTTTAAATTTTAATATACTACTTCAAGTTTTGCCTAATTTTTTAACTTTAATTATCTTCTCTCATTTTGTTTAGGTTTCGAACTTTTGATAAATTATCATTCGGTGTCTGGCGAAAAAATTAAAAGACCCAACAAGAGGAACAAGTACACATTTTTGTTTGTTTAGTGTTCCTTAACGTTAAAAATAAGTTCGTGAAGGTACTCGTTAATATTAACAAACACGTTTACGAATGTGTTCGTAAATGTTAACAAACACTAATGAATACTTAACAAACAAATACAAATAGGGTTTTTAAAATTCTTAACAAACGAACAAGAACTACCTATATATATTCGTTCGTGTTCTGATCGTTAACAGCTCTAACAATAGTTTAATTGTTGAGCATATGCATTTAACGGTAGAGTGGGGGTTTGAACCCCAACATAAATAATATGGAGATGAGCTCCACTAATTTAATCTTGGATTAAGGGTTGTACAGTTTAAGAATACTTGATTTACCTCCCCATGAGCCTAGAAAAATATATGAATTATCAAAAAAAAAAAAAAAATAGTACTTTTATGGGGCGTTTGGTTGGAGGAAATTACAATTTCATTTCCACCTAATTCTCACATAATTCCGAAGGCAAGCAAATTCTTTTGTTTGGTTGGGAAATTGCAATTCCATGGAATTAAAATTCCCTCATTTTCATGGAATTAGAACCACATGCCACCCTTGGTATTTCAATTCCATGAATTTTAGAAAGAAAAAATAACTTTGAGACAAAATTACTCTTTCTTTTTTTTTTTTTAACCTAAACTTGATGTTTGACCTCTCTCTTTCGATTATAGTGTGTCTTCTTCTTCTATTCTCAACACAAAACGTCAATCAGTAGGCTAACCTCAATTAAATATATTTTCTCAAAACTCCTTATCTATTTTATTGCTTTCGTTATGATCGAAATTCTAGAGTTTATTTACAACATGTTACATGAATTTTCTAAAGCAACATCTGAACTTGGTCATTTAAGATTTATAATAATAATAATAATAAGTATGTGCATTTTGAATTTTATACTACTTATTTCTTTTAAATCCCTATATATACCAAACATTGGACTCGACTCTCTGTATTGCTATCTATCCACCCAAGGTGGATGAAGTGGGTGGTGAACGAGTACATGGGAGAGGAAGAAGGGGTTGTTGGCATGGTAGTTGTGCGTTATAAAACTGCTCTTGATGCCATGTGAGAAAGCTGGCAAACAAGAAGGAGAATGAAGAAGAAGCTAATTAAGCAATGAAAAAGAATTGTTGTGTATATACACCATTCAAGGCCGTGTAAATGGAAATTGGAATATATACTAAACATATACCACGGTAAGAAATTAAAGAGAATAAGGAAAAAGATATCCTAAAGAGTATTCATAACTCATGAATTATTGTATTAGAATTATAGAATAGTAAGCACAGCATTGGGTCCATTTTTCTTTTAAATATTGAGTCAAAATATGAAAATTCCAAATTAAAACCTAAACTTGTACTCCTAAGACCTCAACTGTGTTCCTCTCTTCCGTGTTGGATTCCTACGACATGTATCATCAAATCTTGCAATTACAATTCCGCCAGGCGGCAACGACATATACTAGTGTCTAGCAATTCTGTGAAACTACTTTCAAGTTTTTTTTTTCTAAGTAATTTGCCAATCTATCATTAGATGATGAGTTTGAGTTGTATTATGTATTATATTTTTTGTTCATCAAGATATGTATGAAATTATAAACAAGTAGATTATTTAATTTTAAAAATATTTTGGAGTTTGGAAATATATACATTAATACAACATTATTAATATGATTTATTACATAATAATGAAAATTAATCTTTAAATAATACTAATAATAATAATAATAATAATAATAATAATAATAATAATAATAATAATAATAATAATAATAATACAACCTTCCTTCAAAAAAAATAAAAAAATAAAAATAATAATAATAATAATAATAATAATAATAATAATAATAATAATAATAATAATAATAATAATAATAATATAACCTTGAACGTTGCGGACTAAATAGTGTAATGACTTTTTAACGTTAAAGATGGGCAAGGAAAAAGTTTATGATTATTAATTCTAAGTTTTTGATACGGCTGATTAATAATTGATGGAACTATCATCCACCTATCAAATACAAGTCCAAGTCAAGAAAAATTAATATCATGCTCCAAGTTTCCAAGTCAAGCAAAATTAATATCATGCTCCAAGTTTGAAGGGATTACGAGCAATATTATTTGGTTAAAGAATTTCTGTCCCTTAATATAATATAGTTTAATGATTAATTTCAATCCAATGTTATTTAGGAATCAAACTCTTTTTACTTAATTAAATTACAAATTGTTTATATAGAAAAAAAAATGATAATGCTAGAAAAAACAGTTAGAAATTATATAAAACGAGACCAATCAATATCCACAGCATCAGCAGTAAGGAGAGGCCGTAGTACCTTGCAAGGTTTAATTTGGAAAACTCGTTTACTTAAGCCAAAAGTTATATATAGCTATATCTAGCAGGCAATATTGCAAAAATCCCGAATAGACGCCGATTAATCCCTGCCTAGGCGCTAGACGCCGGTCGACCGCCTAGCGTATCACCTTAAATGGTGATCTAGGCGCCTGACCGGTTAGGCGACCGCCTAAACTCCGCCTAGGCCGTTTAGGCGCTGACTGCCTAGACCTCCTAAGCATCGACTAGGCCGCCTAGTTGGCCGATTAATTATTGTTCTTTTTTTTTTTGAATGAGTTATTTCACTCAAAACAACATAATTTTGAGAGAAATAACTCTAAATTGTACAAACTTTAGATATGTTTTAGGTTAATATTTAATATTTTAGTATTAACTATTAAAGTATTATACTGTATAATTTATAATTATTAGTCTTTAAAAATTAAAATACTTAAATAAATTTTTAAAAGAGAAAATAAAATAAAAAAAAATACACGGGCACCTAGGCGTCAATTAATCCCCGCTTAGGCGTCCTAGGCGCTAGGCGCTCCCCGAGCGCCTTGCAATTTTTTCAACCATGCTAGTAGGTGACCTGCGGTGATACTAATTGTCAGGCTCAATCATTTATCACTAGACCAAAAACTATAGTTAGTAACGAATTGAATATGTAACTTTACTTCTTTATATTTACATACCAAACAGCATCACGTTTAAATGATACTGGACTCGACCTCCTAGCGGCAACCAACAATCTGCATCTCACCGGTCCTAACAATTAATATAATAGAAAGCATTGAATTGCCAACAACTTATAGTCTTGACTTGGTCTTGCCCCAAGTATGGACTAATAGTCATACTAAATTACTAATAATCATTTATAAAAGGAGATGATCTATGCTTAAAGACTGCATGATCAAATTTATTGCAGCAATTTGTTCTCTCCCTCGTTCTCACCAACTTCCATAATGGGTAAGAAGTTGTCGCAGGTTTATTTAACAACCACACTGTTTTTGATATCTCTAGCCCTAATATTCGTCATCACAGCAGCTCAAGGTAACATTCTTTGTTAATCCTATTCCTAGGTTTTACACTTTTAGCTATAGTTTTAGTATCAAACTCGTTTGGTCGGAATCTTGATAAACATAGGTGGGGGCAAGATCGCCGTTCAGGTCCATCCATCGCCACGCGCTCATTCAGCAGTCGGCCAAAACCCACCAAGTGCTTCACACCGGGGTAATGCATTACATATACATATATGGAAAAGATTTTGTGTATATTCCAATTCCAACATTATAGTCATCACCATCTAGATAGCATGAAAATAAGAATTGTTCACCCTAAGGCGATCGATTTATTGGTCTTTTTAGTTTGAGCCGGTCAGTTATAAATAATTTAAACCGATTTACTTAGTTTTTTAATAGTTAGAGTAGTTGTAAATATTTTTTCTTAAAATATGCACAAATATTATTTGTTATTTACTATTTTTTTTTAAAATAAAATTTTCTATTTTTTAATTAAAAAAAATATTCAAACATTTTATTGAATTTCTATAATTTTCTTTAAAATTATAAGAAAACATTACAAATGAACAAAGGAAAAAAGGATTTTATTTGATATATAAATAGTAAATTACAGATAAATATGATAGGCCGATGAATTATTATTATTATTATTATTATTATTATTATTATTATTATTATTATTATTATTGATTAATTATTACTTTTTGTCTTATTCCAATATAATTTATGAGAAAATATGCCGCTGCTATCCAAATAAATCATTCTTCTTTAAATTAAAAATAACGCTAATGGAATTTTAGCTAAATTAATTTTCAGCTCGTATTAGTTACGGATATCCTCGGATTTCCCGAATTGCGTGCAATGGAACAACATTCGCATCCTGCCTCAGACACCTAATAAACCCGCCGGGGAAGAAAAGTTGCGATTTTCACAGCAGATCATGTGTTCGACCTTAATAATGGACGGCAAGCTAAGGTTAATGAAGAATCAAATTTTACGCAGTGAAAGGATGGATGGATATATAAGATATTCATCACTTATTTGTTATGCATGTGTAATAGTGAATATATAATTTTAATTTTTTTTATATGTAATACCAATCAGCACTCTTTTATATATATATACATACACATACATACATACATATATATATATATATATATATATATATATATATATATATATATATATATATATATATATATATATATATATATATATACACATACACCAATCAGCACCGCATTTCAATGATATATACTGAACTCGGTCTTCAAGCCGCGGCCAACAATTTGCATCTCACAATTCATGACAATTAATAGAAATCATTGAATTGTCAACATTTTATACTATTGGCTTGGCCTCACGTATGGACAGTTTGGGAGAAAAGTTTAATAGTCATAATTATATTATTTATATAAGGAAATGATATATGCTTAATCAATTTTATTACATCAATTTATTCTCTCCCTCGTCCTTACCAACTTCCATAATGGGTATATATGAAGTTAGTTGCCGCAGGTTTGTTTAACAACCACACTGTGTTTTATATCTCTAGTCCGGATATTCCTCATCACAGCAGCTCAAGGTAACAATATTCTTTGTGTATCCTATACCTACCTACGTTTTACACTTTTAGTTATAGTTTTAACTAGTATGCTACTTGTGCGATGCCGGGATAAATATTAGACAATTTTATACTCCGTAATATAAATAAACAATCAATACTATACAAATTAATAATGGGCGGAAAGCTTAATGATGAATCAAATTTTATGCGGTGCAAGGACGGATGGATAAGCATGAGAGATATTCACCACTTATTTGTTATGTGTATATGCTCATAGAATTTCCTATAGTTGTGATATTAAGATGATCAATATGCATGCCATATAAGGGAATTGAAGTACGTACCGGCTGCTTGTTTGAAAATTTTGTTTACTATATATACATATACAAGTTCTAATGTCCAATGTTTGTATTTAAACAAGTAATTCAAATTATATTAATGCAATATTATATATGAGGAGTTCTTTATAGTTGACATTAGTAAAATTAATGTTTGCACTTTTCTAAAACAATTATCTAAATACTTATATTGTAGTTGGTATGGGATTAGCTAGCTAGGTAGCATATACTACTTTTGGTCGGAATTACTCTAAGTTTTGATAATTTGCTTTTGCATAGGTGTGTCATTGTCTTCATTTTAATTCATTGCTTGTCCACTTCTTTTTGTTAGTATGGTCTTATTATGTGCAATTGAGTTACTTGTGCTAATTTGAAAATAAAAAATTGAATTTAAAATAGATCAACAATATTATTGTTGTTTTTTTAGTGGTTGTTTCAATTTCAAAAAAAAACGTTGGGCATTAAACAACAACAACAAAAGACAACTCTTGAACGTTGAGGACTAAACAGCCTAACGACTATTTAACGTTAAAGATGGACATGTAAGAAGTTGATGATTATTTGAAGTTTTTGATACGGTTGATTAACAATTGACAGAACTATCATCCACCTATATATATCAAATACAAGTCCAAGTCCAAGTCAAGCAAAATTAATATTGATGGGAGATAGAGAGTCACATACTCGGGAAGAGAAAATTAAATGGCTGGCACAAGTGGTTAAAGGTAGTAAGAGCAGACTCATCAAAGCTCGGTCAGGGGAAAGAATCGGCCCAAAGGAGTAGGCCGACTGATCGAAGGCCGGTCGAAGCTAATGGGAGAACGAGTGAAAAAGATTACATGAGAAGAGGACAGGTAAGAAGTCGGGCGAGAGGTAGGGGAGAACGGTCGGCCAACGGTCGGTCGGCGAAGTAAATCAGGATGTTTCGTTGCAATTGAGTGAAAATCTTAGGAAATATAGTAAGTGTTGAACAAAAGAAGCCGATCGAAAGGAGTTGGACTTGGCTGGCCTCAAGCCAGACCCTGTCGAGCCGAGCGAGAAGGTCAGGCCGACTAAGCCGCCAGAGCAGCGAGGAGCCCGGACGAAGCTGATTAGGCATTTTCCTAAGGCGAGGGAGATCAATCGCAGATTTGGTGGATGAAGTAGATCAAGATGTTTTAGAAAGCTAGACCAAATGTAATAAGGAAAGAAATCACACGCATTCATGGCAGTTTAGGGTTACCATATAGGGATTAACCCCTCCCCTCCTTGTATAAATAGGGATATGAAACCTCCAAAAAGGAGGGCAATTGGTAATACAAGAATAGTCGAAGCGCTGCTTCTATTTCGTTACAAGTCTTAAACTATTTTCCGGTAGTGTTGGTCAGTCGTTCGACCATCCCTTGTGGTTGATAAAACCAACAAATATCGTGCTCCAAGTTTGAAGGGATTACGAGCAATATTATTTGGTTAAAGAATTTATGTCCCTTAATATAATATAATTTAACGCTTAATCTCAATCCCGATGTTATTTAGGAATCAAACTCTTTTTTCTTAAATTACAAATCGTTGCAATAGGAAAAAAAAATTGATAATACTAGAAAAAACGGCTAGAAATTACAGCATGTGCAGTAAAGGTCGTAGTACCTAGGCCAAAAGCTATAGCTATATCTAATTTAGTAGGTGACCTGCGGTGATACCAATTCAATTATCATGATAGAGTTATCACTACCCCAAAAGTTATAGTTAGTAACGAATGTGTAATTTGACTTTTTTATATTTACGTATCAATCAACATCACGTTTTGATGATACTGGATTCCGCCTCCAAGTGGGGGTTCCAATCTGCATCTCACCGTTCCTAACAATTAATAGAAAGCATTGAATTGCCAGCAACTTATAGTCTTGACTTGGTCTTGCCCCAAGTATGGACTAATAGTCATACTATTTAATAATCATTTATAAAAGGAAATGATAGACTGCATAATCAAATGTATTGCAGCAATTTGTTCTCTCCCTCGTCCTCACCAACTTCCAGAATGGGTAAGAAGCTGTCGCAGGTTTGTTTAACAACCAAGGCCACACTGTTTTTGATATCTCTAGTCCTAATATTCGTCATCACAGCAGCTCAAGGTAACATTCTTTGTTTATCCTATTCCTACGTTTTACACTTTTAGTTATATATAGTTTTATTAGTATCAAACTCGTTTGGTCGGAATCTTTATAAACATAGGTGGGCCGGGCAAGATCGCCGTTCGGGGCCATTCATCGCCAGGTGCTCATTCAGCAGTCGGACAAAACCCACCAAGTATGCATTTTACATACATATATGGAAAAGATTTTGTGTATATTCCAATTCCAACATTATAGTCACCATTTTGATAGCATGAAAATAAGAAACTGAAGTTCAATCCCCAACAAAAGCAGCCTATAAACTTATTCTTCTTTTTAGTTTGAACCGATCAGTTATGAGTAATCTAAAATAGTTTACTTGATTCTTTAATTTGCTCACTAGAGTAGTTGTAAATAATTTTTCTTAAATATTCACAAATTAAATTTTTTATTTTTAATTAAAAAACAATCTTCAAACGGTTTGTTGAATTTCTATAATTTTCTTTAAAAAAAAGTTTCCTAAACAGAAAACTGTTCATCCTTAAAAACTATTATGCATCATAGGTGGCTATCATTCTATTGCCGTAGTGTAATCATGTTTGTTACATGCATGCATTGTGTTATTTTGTTGATAAGATTAATATCTTAATCCAATAATCATTCTAATTTTTTTTAAAAAAAAAATAGCGCTAATGGTATTTTAGCTAAATAAATTTCCAGGTCAGCATAGCCGTATGTCGTACAAAACTCTGGAAAGAGCCCCTGTGTGTGAAAGACGTTATAGAGGATGTATCGGCAGCACCCAGCAGCCAAAGCCAGTTTGCTCAAAGTATATGAGAGGATGTGTCAGAAATTAATAATGCATGCAAGATTAATATAGTGAAGAATCGAATTCTATGTAGTCCCACGGATGGATAAGATATTTCTTATGTATGCATACTATATATAATTTTTTATATATATAGAATTTAGTTTCTTGTAGTTGTGATTATTCATAATGATGCCACATAAGTGCTAAGGCCAGTATGTAGCTCGTTTTACTCTGTTTTCTTTTTCAACTAATTTTCAATCCATTTTACAGTACTAAAAATGTTACTCATATATTTTTTATATTTATTAGTAACGACCAATGATCAATCTCACTAAACAATTACTAAAATCAAAAATCCACCTAATAAAATTAAACTTGCACTTGCCTTCTCAAAAAAAAAAAAACTTGCACTTGCAATCCAAGGAAAAAGAAGTCAACTGAGCCCAAACCAATAATATAATATGCCCCGAAAGGCAAACATAATAAGAACAATGAATCTTTATATGCCATAGAACAAGAAAAATGTTTTGAGTTTAAACTTCTATGCGATCCAATTAACCATGCGTCCATGCATGTTAATCGTCTATGCATAGTCTTACCATTGGGTTATCATTGATTATGCTGCTAATTTTTGAATAATACTAAGCTAATTCATGCAATATATTGGTTTTTTAACGAGCTGGGAGAATTTTGTATTTAGATTCATAAGGGATTGTAACACATAAAATACCAATTAAACTTTATATCAAAAGTATATATTGACCAAAATATTATAAAATATTGGTCAAACTATTATTTAGTAACCATTAACCAAAATATTACAAGTTCAAATTCCTAGCTGAAGGCACCTTTCTTCTTTTTCAACTAAGAAACTCGTAATCTACTAATTTCGTAGTAACATTTAAGTTAATTTTGTGCTATGATTTATATTATTACGTGCGTGCACAAGAGAGATTTTTTAAAACATATTTCAAACTTTTCATAGGGTTAAAAAAAAGAAAACATGAGTAAAACTTGATTAAAAGACTATAATGACTTCTTGACGTCAAAGGTGGTCCGGTGGGAGTTTGACAGTTTGAAGTTCTTGCTACGGTACATTGACTAAACTATCAACCACATGCATAACATAGGTAAGTCCAAACTAGTCAAGCAATAAGCTCCAAAACATTTTATCCTTAAAGTTGTCATTTATACAATTATACAGGGAAAAAAAAGTTATTTTTTCCACATGAAACATTCAAACACGTTATTATGCCGTAGGCTAAGTGTTGTCGGATTCCATCTTTGAATATTCCAATATTATCGCCCTAACCCATTCTATTTACGCAATGCTTCATGTATAAAAGAAATCGATCTGATCTGCATGTGCTTCAACACTACATACTCTCTCTGATTTAGGAATTTGTTTCCAACTACATTTCTCTCTACTCTCAATCTCTTCGAAAAACATTAACAATGACAAAAAACATGCAGTTTTGTCACTTTTGTGTAACGCTGATTTTGATATGGCTTCTAGTTCTAAATTTCCCCAACACAAATGCCGCAAGAGGTAACATTCAATTCGTTAATTGCATATATGCATACATAAACCTTTCATCAATTATTTATATATATATCTTGTTTGATTTTCCGTTGGTTATTCCATTAACGTTGTTACAGAAATGATTGGATTTAATTGCATGCATACTAACTTTCAAGTTTCGTACTAACCATAATCATTATTTAATTATTTCATAGGCAATCCGTCAAAACTATTGCCTCCACCCCGTACAAGTCATAACTCTCCTTCAGCTCTCACCCAAACCCCACCGAGTAAGTCCCGCGCCTTCAATTCTTTATAATTCAAAACTGATTTCAATCACAGTTCAAAACATTTTTGTCCATAAATATTAATACAAATAAAGTTCATATATCCGATTACATAAAATATAATTTTATATAGGGAAGATTACATAAAGTTTGGTTAATTAATTACCAATTTGGTCCATTGTCTATAGCAAAATTACCAATTTGGTCGGATTTAACGGATATTAACGGAAAAATAAACGGAGGACCAAATTGGTTAAATTTTTCAAAGTCAAGAGACTTAATTGGTCAAGAAAAATTGTTGAGGACTAAATTGGTAATTTCGCAATAGTCGATGGACCATTTTGGTAATAAACTCTAAAAAAATGTAATACTTGTAAATCAAAATGTAAAAGTATTATATTTTTATTCAAAAGTATTACACGTTCTTATATAAGTAATAAATATTTTATTTTTGATTAGTATTATATTTTACAGTATAAATATTATATTTTTATATGGACCCGACCAGTCTCACAATTCACAAACAAGGATCCATGTGACGGTTTCACACACGTTTTTTTTTTTGTCATTATTTATATATTATCTTGTTTGATTTTCCTTTGGCTATTCCATTAACGTTCGTTGTTACAGAAATGCTTGGATTTAATTACAAACTAATTTTAAGGTTTATTTCATACTAACAATAATCATTATATTTAATTATTTCCTAGGCAATCCCGACAATCCGTCAAAAATGCATACTCCAGTCCGTACAAATCCGAACTCTCCTTCAGCTTTAACAAAAACCCCACCAAGTAAGCCCGCGCTTTCAATTCTTTAATTCTTACTAAATTTAATCACAGTTCAAAACTTTTTTGTCCATAAATATTAATACAAATAAAGTTCATATATTTAGCTAAGAACGAGGTCGGAAGAAGTAGTCCTGGCCTTCGACCTGTACAAAAAAACATTACATCCGCTTACATAAAATATAATTTTATAAAGGGAAGATTACATAAAGATTATTAGATATGATATTATTATCTTATTCTCGTTTTATATTCTGAATTAAAACTAATTAAACAACCACACAGATTCTTCATCATCATTCTCCTACCTAATCTAATATTTGATACATACATAATACCTTGTATTATTATAATTTTCTTTAAAATTATAAGAAGATCAGACATTACAAATATACAGAGAAAAAAGATGATTTGAAATTTTGAATGATATAAGAATGGTAAACGGTAGATAATGATATATTATTATTTTTTAATTAGAGATTAATTTGTAAATTTAAATTTATTATATACAAAACACACTTTGTATCAAAAATGAAAAAGTTTAGTGACACTTATAGATTGACTTATTTTCATGTTCCATATATAGTAATGATATTTATTACCATGATAATTTATTTTTCTAGGTCGTCCGTCAGCTGTCACCCAAAGGCCACCAACGTCGGCAAAAAGTAAGTCCCCTTCTTTTCTTTTTACTGTTTTCATTAAGCACAATTCAAAACAAAACAAATTTATGTTGATAAGTACTAGGAGAATGAAATCAATTCAAATTAAAGGAAGCACTGTTAACCTTCTATAAGGTATATTAAGCATTACATGGGACGATGTAATATTCTTATCTTATTTTTGGTCTATATTCCAAAACTAAACTACTACACAAAGTCACTATCATTCTATTGTCCTAATTAATATAATGTTTGTTACGTTATTACATGCATGTATTATTTTGTTTATGTAATAATTAATTAATATCTTATTTCAATTTGATTTATCTGAAAACTCGCAACAACTATCTGAATAAATTATTCTTCTTTAAAAATAACGCTAATGGTATTTTAGCTAAATTAATTTTCAGATCATATCAGTTACAGTAGTATTCTGGGGTGCAATGAACCAAGAGCCGGATCCTGCATAAAGTCGCCGCCAAGGCAATATCGATGCGATTATCAGAACAGATCATGTAATAGACGACCTTAATAATGGGCGGAAAGCTTAATGATGAATCAAATTTTACGCAGTACAAGGAAGGATGGATAAGCATGAGATATTCATCACTTATTTGTTATGTGTATTCTTATAGAATTTCCTATAGTTGTCATATTGAGATCATCAATATGCATGCCATATAAGGGAGTTGAAGTACGTAACGGCCGCTTAGCTTGTTTGAAAATTTTGTTTACTATATATACATATACTAGTTTTAATGTCCAATGTTTGTATTTAAACAAGTAATTTAAATTATATCAATGCAAGATTATATATGAGGAGTTCATTATAGTTGACAATTTGACATTAATAAAATTAATGTTTACACTTTTCTAAAAACAATTATCTAAATACTTATATTATAGTTGGTATGGTATTATGTAGCATATACTATTTTTGGTTGGAATTACTCTAAGTTTTGTTAATTTGCTTTTGCATAGGTTTGTCATTGTCTTCGTTTCAATTCATTGCTTGTCCACTTCTTTTTGTTACTAGTGTCTTATTATATGCAATTGAGTTACTGGTGTTAGTTTAGAAAAAAAAAAAAAAAAAACAGATTTGAATTTAAAATAGGTCAACAATATTATTGTTATTTTTTAGTGGTTGTTGTTTCAATTTCAAGAACGTTGGACATTAAACAATAACAACAACAAAAGACAACTCTTGAACGTTGAGGACTAAACAGCGTGACTTTTTAACGGTAAAGATGGACATGTAAAAAGTTGATGATTATTTGAAGGTTTTGATACGGTTGATTAACAATTGACGGAACTATCATCCACCTATATATCAAATATACAAGTCCAAGTCAAGCAAAATTAATATTGATGGGAGATAGAGAGTCAGATACTCGGGAAGAGAAGATGGCCGGTGCGAGTGGTTAAAAGTAGTAAGAGCAGACTCATCAAAGCTCGGTCAGGGGAAAGAATCGGCCCAAAGGAGTAGGTCGATTGATCGAAGGCCGGTTGACACTAATGGGAGAACGAGTGGAAAAGATTACATGAGAAGAGGACGGACAAGAAGTTGGGCAAGAGGTAGGGGAGAACGGTCGGCCGACGGTCGGTCGGCGAAGTAAATCAGGATGTTTCGTTGCAATTGAGTGAAAATCTCAGGAAACACAGTAAGTGTTGAACCAAGGAAGCCGATCGAAAGGAGTCGGTCTTGGCTGGCCTCAAGCCAGACCCTGTCGAGCCGAGCGAGAAGGTCAGGCCGACTAAGCGGCCAGAGCAGCGAGGAGCCCAGACGAAGCTGATTAGGCAGTTTCCTAAGGCGAGGGAGATCAAGCGCGGATTTGGTGGATGAAATAAGAAAAGTAGATCAAGATATTTTAGAAACTAGTCAAGCAATAAGCTCCAAAACATTTTATCCTTAAGTTGACATTTATACCATTATACAGGAAAAAAAAAAGTTTTTTTTTTCCACATGAAACATTCAAACACGTTATTATGGCGTAGGATAAGTGTTGTCGGAATATTCCATCTTTGAACATTCCAATATAATCGCCCGAACCGTACCCATTATATATTCTATTTAGGGCGTGCATGCATAATAAAATCTATTGCACTATAGACTATACTTACATTTCTCTCCCTCGTAGTCACCAGCGCGCTGCCACAATGGTTAAGAAGTTGGCGCAGGTTTATGTAATATGCAGACTACTCTTCTTCATATCTCTACTCCTAATTTTCCCCATTATAGCTGTTCAAGGTATATATGTAACATTATTCTTTCTGTGTCCTATACTAGGTACTAGGTACTAGGTACTAGGTACTAGGTACTAGGTACGCCGGAATTTTTATTAACATAATCTTCTATTTTCATTTTGATAGGTAAGCTGGAAGACAAAATTGGCGCTCCGCCCCATCTATCGGGGAGAAGTCCATCGGCTGACCTCGGCCAAACCCCGCCAAATGGTAATCAACGTAAAGGTAATGTATTGTATACTGCCTTGCTATTTCGTTATATATATTCATACTGCCTAGCTATTATTCCAATCTAATTTATGAAAAAATGTGCCGCTGCTATCCAAATAAATCATTCTTCTTTAAATTAAAAATAACGGTAATGATATTTTTGCTAAATTAATTTTCAGGTAAACTCAGTTACAAATCTATACTCAAACCCTCTCTGTGCGATGCAACAAGAGACGGATCGTGCACTGCGGCAAAGAAAAATTGCGATTATCGAAACAAATCATGTTTGCGACCTTAATAATGGACCGCAAGCTAAGGGAAGAATCAAATTTTACGCAGGGAAAGGATGGATGGATATATAAGATATTCATCACTTATTTGTTATGCATGTGTAATACAAGTATTCTAGAATTTTCTAAAGTTATAGTTAATAGCGAATGTGTAATTTTACTTTTTATATTTGTGTACCAATCAGCACCACGTTTTGATGATATATACTGGACTCAACCTCTAAGTTGCGGCCAACAATCTGCATCTCACCATTCCTAACAATGAATAGAAATCAATGAATATAATTGTCAACATCTTATACTCTTGACTTGGTCTCACAACATGAGTAGAACTTAATTAATGAAAAGAAGATAACGACTTCTTTTTCCAAAAAATAAATAAATAAATAAATAAATAACGACTTCTTCTTGACATCACAGATGGACCGTGGGAGATAACGACTTCTTCTTGACATCACAGATGGTCCGTGGGAGTTTAAACTATTGACTTGGTATTACGGTACATTGACTAAGCTATCAGCCACCTACATAACATAGTAACCCCAACCAAATTAAACTGGATATTGACTTGGTAACTATAAAATTATAAGTTTAATTTCAGAGCGAGAGGTTTATTGACCTTTTTAGTTTGAGCCAATTAATTATGAGATCTTATTTAGTTCCTTATTTTCATTTGATAGGTTTAGTAGCTGCGCGTTTCTCTTATTACCAAAAAAAAAAAAAAAAAAAAGAGTAAGTTTAATTTAGTTAAGTGCTAACCTCCAAAACATTTTATCCTAAAAAAATAAAGTTCAGTTTAGTCAAGCGCTAAGCTCCAAAACATTTTATTCTTAATTAGGTAATATATATTTTATACTTTCTCATACATTTTCAACCTAAAGAATCTAAACTCTCACTATCGAGGTTCAAATCTATGACTATCCAATGTAATTATTACTAGAATGTAATAAGGTCAGTTGTATTCAAAAGCCAAGCATTTGTACTCAGATGACATGTAGTAATTCTCTCATATAGGAGGTCATGAGATCGAAACTCAATAGAGGTGAATTGACTCTTTGTGCTTCAATAGGTTGACAAAGTATATTTGAATAGATACTACAATGTAATATGAGAAAAAAAAGAGATTATTTCTACAAACATGAAACATTGAAACACATTATCATGTAAGTAGGTAAATTATTCTGTGCACCCGGGTTCACCTTGAACTTTGAATGTTCACAATTTAAATACTAAATATTCACAATTTACCTTTTAAAAATTCACAATTTGTGTACTATGAACACACAATGTCAATGTTCACAATTTACATACCGTACTAAATGTTCACAATTTATATACTACAAACACAATATTAACATACACGATTAATGTGTTTTGACTTAGAAATACAATTTATATTCTAAGAGTTCATAATTTCAATACTAAAAATACACCGTACATTTAGCTAGCATCAGGTACACCTTTCCATGGTATAATAACGTATTGTCGGATTCCATTATCGCCCGAACCCATTCTATAAAAGCAAGCGATCTCTGCTTCAAGACTACATAGTTTGTCTGATTTAGGAATTTGTTTCCAACTACGTTTCTCTCTCTCTCTCTCTGCGACAAACATTAACAATGACAAAAAACATGACGTTTTGTGTAACGCTGATTTTGATATGGCTGCTAGTTCTAAATTTCCCCAACACATATGCAAGAGGTAACGTTCAATTCGTTAATTGCATGCATACATAAACCTTTCATCAATTATATATGGGTCACACTTGTGTGAGACCGTCTCACGGATCCTTATTCGTGAGACGGGTCGGGTCGGGTCAAAACACCATGCAAATGTCATACTTATATGTGCAAATCTCACACTTATATGCTCAAATATAACACTAATCAAAAATACAATTTTTGTTACTTATAAGAGAAAAAGTAATACATTTTTCATAATAAGTAATGTTGACAAGTACCTCTCACTTATAAGGGCAAATATAATACTTTTGAGGAAAAATGTAATACTTTTAAATTGAAATATAAAAGTATTGTATTTTCCCTTAAAAGTATTACATTTACCCTAATAAGTAACAAAATTTTTATTTTCAGATTAGTATTACATTTGAGCATATAAGTATGACATTTGTGCATATAAGTGTTGTAATTGAATCTTGATCCGACCCGACCCGACCCGTCTCATGGTGAGACGGTCTCACACAAGTTTTTGCCATTATATATATATATATATATATCTTGTTTGATTTTCCGTTGGTTATTCCATTAACGTTGTTACCGAAATGCTTGGATTTAATTGCATGCATACTAATTTTCAAGTTTTATACTAATTATATTTATTTCCTAGTAAATTATCCGTCAAAAATATTGACTCCAGACCGTACAAATTATAACGCTCCATCAACTATTATCAAACGAACCCCTCCAACAACTATTATCAACCGAACCCCTCCAAGTAAGCCCCTCTCGCCTTTTATTCTTTAATTCTTACTGATTTCAATCATAGTTCAAAACTTTTTTGTCCATAAATATTAATACAAATAAAGTTCATATATTCGAACGAGCTGGTCGGAAGTAGTCCTGGCCTTCGACCTGTATTAAAATAAAATAAAATTAAAAAAAAATCATTACATCCGCTAAATAACAAAAAAAATATAATTTTACAGGAGGAAATTACATAAAGATTATATGATATTATTATCTTATTCTCGTTTTATATTCTAAAGTTCCTTCTCTTCTCTCAAAAGAAGAGAAAATAAACAACCACGCAGCTGATTGGGCAAAGCGATGCCATCATCATCACAAAGAGAAACTAAACAACCACGCAGATTGGGCAAAGCGATGCCATTATCATCATCACAAGGAGAAACTAAACAACCACGCAGATCGGGCAAAGCGATGCCATTATCATCACAAAGAGAAACTAAACAGCCACGCAGATTGGGCAAAGCGATGCCATTCTCATCACAAAGAGAAACTAAACAGCCACGTAGATTGGGCAAAGCGAAGCCATTATCATCACAAAGAGAAACTAAACAACTATGTAGATTGGGCAAAGCGATGCCATTATCATCACAAAGAGAAACTAAACAACCATGCAGATTGGGCAAAGCGATGCCATTCTCATCACAAAAGATCAAGTATTGTACGACCTTAATAATGGACGGGAAGCTTTTAATGAAGAATCAAATTTTACACGGTGCAAGGAAGGATGGTGACCATAAATATGTTACCGGAGAATATAATTGATAGGTAGCAAGTTGTAAGTGTATTGTTAAAGTGTTCTCAGTATAAGAATCAGTGTGTCCCCACTCTTGCTACATGGGGTCAGGTTTTATAATAGGTAATAGTTAAGGGTTACAAGGCTACCTAATAACTACAATGACTCCTCTCAATAAGTGTTTATGTTCCATTGTAATTGAGGAGCTCTCCTCCATAACTTATTTGTTATGCATGTGTAATACAAGTATTGTCGTAGAATTTTTAAAGTTGTAGCTAGTAACGAATGTGTAATTTTACTTTTTTTTTTTATATATATTTGTGTAACAATCATTATCACGTTTCGATGATATATATATATATATATACTGTCCTTGCACTCGAGGGCCAATCTCCGTTCGGCCCTAGGAAAGCTTTGCACTCTTCCGTAACTAGGGTTGGACCCAAATTTTCGAAATTTATGTGCAGGACTGTTGGTGTTGTAGGTTTAGCAGACAGTAAATTGAAGTTTGTTTGGTGATTTTAATGAATTATTGAAAGAAACAAGCAACACAAGCAAAACATATACATTATAGTATTATACCAAGACAATCACAAACCATACCATGATAGTTTTAAAGTAAGCCAAAAAGGGTACCTTACAATTCACTACACTTTCAAAGACAGTGGCATAGGATAATCTTGATTCTTGGACAGTTCGTTAACCGGTATTCCTCATCCCAGCAGCAATCCCATTGATGGTGATAAGCAAAGCGTCTCGAAGTTTGTTGTTATCGATGTCGCGACGAAGCCTCTTCAGTATCTCCACCTGGAGAATATTCATGGGATTGAGGTAAGGAAGTCTGCTCTCAATCAACCTCCTAAGACTCCGGTTGTTCTCTGAGAGTTTCTCATGGCCTGTCACCAACAGAACATACTTTTCTGTTGTCAGGAGTTCTTTCCTTAGCTCTGCCCCGAGTTCTTGTCGGCTCGGGGACACCAACACTTCATCATAGTACTTTGCAATGGGGCTGTCAGCTTTCCCCAGCACCATTTCTATGAGGTCAACAGTGGACTGAAAGAAAGGCCAGTCTTTGTACATCGCCCGAAGATCCTCGGTGTGTCCCTTCTCGCACACGCCTCTCAGCCCGGCTCCAACCCCGAGCCAAGAAGGGAGCACGAATCTAGTCTGTGTCCACGCGAATATCCATGGGATTGCCCGGAGATGGCCTATTCCCCCCGAGCTTTTTCTCCTCGTCGGCCTGCTCCCTATGTTGAGAAACCCGAGCTCGGCCTGTGGCGTGGCTTCGTGGAAGTAAGTGAGGAACTCCGGGTTTTCGTAGACCGTACTTCTGTAACTGTCACAACTGATGTTCGACATCTCCTCCATCAGGTTTCGCCATTTTTCTTCCCTGGGAGGTTGCGGTGGGCGCAAGGTCGCTAGTAGTACTGCTGTCGTGTAGATCTCGAGCTGCCTAACCGCAACCTGGGGTAGTCCGAATTTCGCTTGCACCATTTCTCCTTGCTCTGTCGAACGAAGTGTCCCCTGACAATTATAAACCAACATTCAAATTAGGTCCCGGTTTCCAATCCTTAAGCCATAAACACCTGAAATAAGCTTCGTTCTTGCACAAACACCTAACATTCACTTAGAAATTAGTAGAACTGACGCATACTTATGGGCTAATTTAGGGCTTATCAGACAGACATATCAACATATGCAATCCATTTTGAAATGAAAACTAACAGAATGAGTTTCTAAACTTTCTATCTGGTTTAGGGTTTGCCAGAAATTCAGAAAACTAACCATAACAGAACCAGGAGGCTGGGATTGAATGGCAAGGTAAGTAGGACCACCGCCACGACCAATGCTTCCTCCACGCCCGTGGAACAACGTGACCTTAATGCCATATTCATTACACGCTGCTACAACGTCTTCTTGAGCTTTATACAGCTCCCAGGCTGCAGTAAAACGGCCTGCATCTTTCCCAGAATCCGAGTAGCCAACCATTACCTATGCACACGAGTCCGAGGTAAGCAATTCGACTACAAATTCCTACATATAGTGTGTCAAGGTTCAAATATTATGTTATATTGTTATGTACCTCTTGATGCCCATTATGGTTCGTTATGATGTGCTCCCGGTACCAATCAATCGAGAGCAATTTCCTGATCACCGAGCCAGCTCCTCTCAAGTCCTTCACAGTTTCAAACAGTGGAACCACTCGCAGTCTGTTTCAAACGTTACAATTCGAAGATTACACTACGACACAGCTAGAACAAATCATAAATCTTTGTTTTCTTTATAGTCAAGCTAGAGGTATTAGGTGAAATATTAGGGAGAGATTTGATCATACGTTCCACCAGGGCATGGTTTCCCGAGTTCCCCAGCAACAGCCAAGCGAGCGTCCTTCTGTAAGAGCTCCACAGCAAGAACATCACTAGCCTGTAAACGAGTCGATCAATGTAAACATTAGGAGCTCGGGGGAAAAAAAATTTGATGATTACAATCATACATTTGAGGCCATGGAGATAACATAAGCTCCAAGCGAGTCGCTCCCTAGTTCAGCTGCAACTCTAAAGGTGTCCAACACTTCTTTAACGTCGGGCTCAACCTTTAGAAGTAAACAAAACAACAAACAAGCAAGAAACAGAATGTTCAGATTTTAAAAGCAAAAAAAAAGAAACAATAGTGTTGAAATGTGACAGTTAACTCTAACAAATGCCACAGTACATGATCTTACCTCTATGGTTAAAGGGACTAAAGGCCTCTTCCCTTTTAGTTCGTTAGTCAGAAATTCCAGTTTACGCTCTTCATCCCACTCGCTGTAAGTACCCATATCTAGGTATGTGGTGATTGCATCGAGTGTTTCAGCATGCCTGCCAGATTCCTGAAACATCATAGAATCAGTAAGTATATATATATTCTCCTGAATTGAAGTATCTTGGCCTAATACCCGGTTAATTACCTGACGAAGGTCGAGCTTCATTAATCCCATCCCAAATGTAGCAACTCGCCTGATCAAATCAGCAAGCCTACCTTCGGCTAGAACCCCAGCTCCGCACGATTGCTGCAAAGAATAGGCATTCGATTGTTTGGTCACTGTTATCGAAATATGGCCTAATTGGCCTTCCTCCATCACTACAATCACAGTGGAATTGAAAGATTTTAGTGATTTTACCAGGGATTCATAGCACAGAAGTAGTGGTTCAAGAAGCTGATCTGTTGTTTCATAATAGTCCCAAGGATCATAATCGCAAGGGAGATCCTCAAGTAGTAATTCAAGTCGCCTCCGTGTCTTCATGAGCTGGGGAGTAAGAGGGAAAGCTTATATATATCGAGTAATGGAATAGCATAACAGACCAAATCAAGATAAAGCAATTTGGCACCGAGGGAGATGGGGCTACCTTGTCTTTTACGTCCCCAAGTACAATCCGGTAAGGGGCTATCCCTGGACTCTGAGACGAGCTCGGTTCTAGCAGCTTCTGGAAGTTGCTCTTTCCTATTTGAGATTCAGAAAAGAATTTCCTTTGAGCACTGGCACGGGGACTCACAGCAGAGGCAATGCCATTTGCATTTGCTCTCGAGATACTTCTAGGTGAATCAGGAGCAGAAGGAGTAAATTTTGAAGTAGCCTGGCCATCCTGTAAGAGATATGATGTAAATTACTTGCAAATACAGAAGAATTACATGTGACAAACAGCAATGTAACGAAATGTGATACACAAACAGCTTCACCTGGAGATTTAATGGCTTGAATTCCTTACGAGGAACATCCAATCGAGGATAGTGAGATTCAACGTCATTGCATTCTAGAAATATGTTTCAAGTCAGCAAAAAACAACTCTTTAAGTTAAAGACGAGTAGATTATCTAAAGCAGAACCTCACCTGTACAAGAGGGTAGATCGGCACCAGTAGGGAGCTGTGAAGGAAAATGTGGACCGTGATGGCCTTGATGCTTTACCTGACTCCAACTCGAATGCTGGTTCCAATTGTCATGATCCTCCGGTGCATTTTCTGATAGATTTGAGTTACAATTCTATCAACAACCTCAAAGCAATGTTTTTAACTAGAAAAGGATTCACAAAACAGACCTTTTTCTAAGATTTCGTGTGCCAATCTTGATAATTCACCACTACATTGATTCATTGAAAGCTCAAATCTCAGACTATCAACTTCTCGTACATAGAGATCAACTGCCATCCATCTGGACAAAAGAGAGACATCCTTTGTAACCTGAAAAAAGAAATGTAAAAGGTTGACACAGACCATGGAAGACAAAATGCCCTTCTGACCTTTCAGATAATAAAAAAAACTCTTCTTTGAGGGTTGATTTCATAGAAGAATTGCAGCATTACATTTGGGAAATTACCTTGGATGTGACATTTGGATTTCCATCTCGGTCGCCCCCCATCCAAGATCCAAACTTTATCGGTGTGCACGTCAATGGAAGACTTCTTCCAGTATGCTGAAATGTTAAAAGGGCATATCATACAACACCTTAAAATTTCAAACACAGTATCCAAAATATCAGCTGAAAAGAAACCTTCTTCAGAGCATTGCTAACACGTCGTAGATAATGTGGCACAGCTTTCCAAAGTGTCTGCTCAACGATATTTAAGCCTGGAAAATTAAATATATTGGTTTTCTGAATATATAGACACAAAGTGTAATTGTGTAAAACTCGCAGAATATTCAAACTTCCATTAGATTACCAGCCCGGGCTTCATCAACTGGGGTAGGTTTGTGTCGCCTCAGCTCATCTGTCTGCCATATTGAAGTGATCTCTCTCACCTATAAGGGGTTAAAGAAAATTTAACATTTTCATTTCTCTGCTCTTAAACCAGGTACTGCAAAAAAACTCCTACCAAATCTTCAATCAACATGTCTCGATCTTCAATCCCAAGATCAGGCCGGTCATTGTATTCCAAAAGGTGCTGCAAAGACAATAAATTTATGGCAATGCAGCAAGCAATTGGTAGCTCGAAGTGAAAACTATAGAACTCTTCAACTTAGTGAAATCTGGACAAGAATTACCGCGATTCTAATGTGTTTGTACTGTAAGGTTCTGCGGTTTATTTGCGTGGGGTGTGCAGTAAGGACAATCTCAACCTCCTAAGAGAAGAACAAACAACAGTGACAAAATGAACCATATGACAAATTGTTACAAGTCGGTTTAAAAACACGAATTGCACTACACAGCACACACCTGCTTGCAGACAGTGTCATACAGTTCATCTGGAGAAATCCCACTCTGCAGAAGCCAATTGAAAGTGTCATCACACGATTTCGATAGCTGTGCCTCTCCTCGAGCCTTCCGTACTCTACAAAAACATCTTAGTTTGAGTTCCAGACCATCGTTTTATTTATCTTCTTCGCCACAGAAACAAAGATCTAAAACCCAAAAATACTTGCTGAAACTCTGAAAGTAGTTCACAATGTTGAAATCTAAATGGTCTAAAACCAAATAGAATGACTGAGAATTGAGATTGAAACCAAACATAAACCACCTGTGATGGGTTTCTGCAATGCCCATCAAGTTGAGATAATGACTAAATGTCCGGGCAAGCGAAAGCGCCTCCTCAAGCGTCATATTCGACAGCTCTGATGCTAACTGTTTCTCAAGAAGCTCTGCTGTGTCCTCAATCCCTGCTGTTCTCATGTTACAGGCACTCTGACATCATAAACATTTTCACTATGCAATCAATTTGAAAGCCTAGATTCCACTCAAATATAAGATTTACATAAACCCCAAGTTTAATCCATCACCAAATTACAATCTTTGCTGATTATCTTGCACAAAATCAACATATGACTATCAAAAACATATGCTTTACAAAAACAGCTGAACAGAATAAAGACACAAAGAATCCATCGAATATTCAAATCAAGAACCACCATGAATCTTTGTACCCATCACACATGCAAGAAAAACAAGACAAACCCAGAAAGCAAGAGTTAAGAAAGATTCAAACTTGAGCAAGGCAACGAGTCCTTTCAACTTTTTCCATGAATTTGGGGCCCAATTCTCTGTGGAGAACATCGTTAAGAAGGCTCTGGAGCAGCCTGCAGTCATCCTCGAAGCTCTGGAATGATATCTCCTCCGCTATGTCGTCGGTGGTGTCTGCCATCGTGTATACGTACAGATGCTGTATCTATATATTTCACTGTGGTGGAAGAGAGGAGAAGGAAGAAGAGTGGTTGGTTTATGGTGAGAGTGTAGGCTATAGAGACACTATACTATAGGAGGAACTGTGTTCTCTGGATCCTGACAGAAACTGACGTGTCCACTTCTGCTCTAGACCACATGAAAGGGAAATCATTATTGCCTACGCCTTCAATGATTAATTATCTAGGTAAATTCTAGTATTCTACCAAACAAAATTAAGGTTGATTAAGAACTTGGTTTTTTATTTGATCATGGTGGAATATTGATCAAAAATTATCTCGAGTAATAAGTGTTATAAACTACACAGTCATGTTCGTTCAAGAATTGAGCACCTAAAAATCATATTTTATCTGATTTTGTTTAGCTAGGCAACAAATTATATATTGAGCAAATTGCCATTTTGGTCTACTGACTATAGGGGTCCTATTAATTTACATCCACGACTTTCAAACGTGTTAATTGCATACCACGACTTTTCAATTTGTATCAATTTTGGTCACTCCGGTCAAATTACCGGCGAAATTTCGCCGGAAAATCATAAACCCTAAAATAATGAGGATATTTTAGACATTTCACATATACTTTTTTCTTCTCCGGCGAATTCATCTGTTCTTTTTCTTCTCCGGCGATCCAACCCATGTCCGCCACCATGAAATTCCGGAGAGCATCGCGAATTCCCCAAATCTGCGCGAGTTTAATTGGCTTTCGTATTCTCTCTTTTTATAACCGTATGGTATTTTCTATTGTATTTGCAGGCTCTAACGTGTGATGTTATACTCGCAAGATGTAAAAAGTCAATGAAGTTACTGGAGCGAAGCTTAGGCGAGATGCAACATATGGTCCCCGTTATGCTGGCTGCAGAGGTGAAAGAAATTAAAAATTTTCATTTTTAAGGATTTTTATCCCACTGTTCTACCCTGTTCAAATAGCTTAAAGCATCATTTTAAAGAATTTGGATTAAAGTTTATTTGCATCAACTAAAGTTAATTGACTGCTCTCTGCAGATTTCTCAGTTAGTTGTTGATCTTAGAGGAGCGAAATTTAGATTGGATCCATCGGAAGAAGAGGCCGGGAAGATTGTGAAAGAATTACTTCATCACTATGCATCGACATCTTGTCTAGCGGGAGAGAGAGCACCCGATTTGGGGAATTCGCGATGCTCTCCGGAATTTCATGGTGGCGGACATGGGGTTGGATCGCCGGAGAAGAAAAAGAACAGATGAATTCGCAGGAGAAGAAGAAAGTATATGTGAAATGTCTAAAATACCCTCATTATTTTAGGGTTTATGATTTTCCGGCGAAATTTTGCCGGTAATTTGGCCGGAGTGACCAAAATTGATACAAATTGAAAAGTCGTGGTATGCAATTAACACGTTTGAAAGTCGTGGATGTAAATTAATAGGACCCATATAGTCAGTAGACCAAAATGGCAATTTGCTCTTATATATTTGTATATTGGTATGCTGGGACTGTTGTTGAAGTGGAAAGTGAGTGAAGTACATACTCAAGTGAGTAGGAATCTTTTAAGGGAAATAATATTGAAATGTTTACTTACCAAACCCACATTGGTTGCAAAGTCTAAAAGTAGACATTAGAATCATGGGATTGTGATTTGATTTGATACTCAATCTAAATTTCTTTTAAAACAAACACATTCTAATAAAGATCGAAGATTGAATTCGACTATTGTAAATGATATGTGTGTTAAAAAGCAATGAGCCTGATTTTTTCGAATAAGAGCAATTGTATGTACTCTTGAGCATATAATATATACATAAATATGCAATCCAATTATTAACTTTAAGTTTTTAGTTCAGATGGAGCACATACTTCAATTGGCACGTTTCAAAATGAATAAAGATTAAATATGGGGCAATGTATACAAAATATGTAAAATGGAATCTTGTGTAATTTGCTTTAGTATATACCTTTGATACCTTTAGAGAAGGCATGCAGTTGAAAGTGCAATCCTATTTGTGACCTTTTCAAACTTGAAAGAACGATTTTGAGTAAAGGAAAAAGACAAGGAACATCTTGGTTCTCACGTGTATATATGTGGCCATCAGAAGAAGATTAAAACCCTGGAAAGTAGATGACTTTATATTATTTGGTAGAAGTAGAATTGAAGACGACCACTAGAGCTTTAATTAGTATATCCACCACTCAATTCCTTCATATCATTCATCTCTCTTGTACCTAGCTAGCTATCCATACATTAGAGGCTTATAGAAGTGGATAAGAGTGTACAAGTTGACACCACTTTACAACAAATGTGAAAAACTCAACCAAAAGCTTCAATTCTCATCAATAAATGTCAAATGCCGTGCAATCTGTTTTCATAATTCCATGTGTTATCTTGACAAAAATATATTTATATTTTTAGTACTTGATTGGTTATAGGTAATCTAACTAGTTCGGTTGATAATAAGAATAGTAGGTCCATCAAATTAGCCTCAAAGGGTTAGCATTTTGAAGAGAGGTGGAACAACTTGACCTAGCCAGGAGATTCACTAGCTAGTTAGCCCACCTTGCTTAGTGAAAGTCGAATTAGCTCAGCCTATGTTTGCCATACAATTGAACTAGATTGCCTTAGTTATCTAACAACACTAATGTGTTGGTTGATTGACGGGCCATGTCCACAAACCAAACATTGTAATGTCAATGACACTTGTAATCTATCATCATGGCATAGGTTAAAAGACCTCACTATAAATATCCTCCGGGCTTCGCTTTCGTGGATCATCTTTATATCACTATACTTTGTAATAACTTAGAAGTTAGAATTAATCAAAGCTATCCAACTCTCTTAATCAATTATTGTCTTGGTCACCCTATAATAAGCCTTATTGTGCTTATGTATTAAATTACTTCATTATCAATATATAAGAAAGACTTTAATCTTTCTTTTATATCACTAGCTGTTTATTACTTTTGATTTCTATTCTAGGGGTAAACAAAATATTAATTGAAATGCTCTTTCCCAATGACAATAACAAGCCCAATAAAATGTGTTGCTGTTGGAGGTAATGTCAATATGGACTTATTGGACCTGACTTCTTTACCTCATTTGAATTCCTTTTCAATGGATTTCAAATTGTAACAACATAGATGATCACTAGGCCCATTGGTATTAGCTGCACCTTATAAAATTCTTTTTCTAACCATGCAAGACAAAATTGCAAGTTATACCATAATTATATTGATCGGTTCATATCAAGAAAATCAATGCATAGTGGATGAAACCCGTCCTTGTGACCTTAGTCAGTAAGAGACCACAAAGAAGTAAACTAACATATATTGTTCATAGCTGCGCTTATGAGTTCAACTATAAAAATGTCAATAGACAATTAATAGAAGAAATTAAATTAAACTTAGTACCTTAGGGTTACCAAACCAATTATCTGATCAGCTCGATTGTGGTTCCTCACATGCCATTTCTATTTCCATACAACAGCTTAATTCTTTAATCAACACAACCAATAACTCTTGTACATGTAGGGGACCTTAACGAATAGTTGTTCGTTTTGTTGTCCTGACATTCTTAAATAAATAAAAGATTAGTTTTGGAGACTTTGGTTTTGATTTTGACATTTCTAACATATATATATTATGATGACAAATCGACCTACCCTCTTATCAGATCCATCCGTTAAGTTGGTGGCAGATGAAGATTAGTTGATCTGTCTGAACTTTGGTATCTTTTTTTAAAATAGTTTGACTAATTCAACAAGTAATTGACCTCAAGTACGTAGCTACTAGCTTGGATATTGTTAGTTCATTGGTAATTAAGGCATAGAATGTAGAAATTAAAAATATATATATTCAAATATCCAAAACATTCAAATCTTATGGGAACTACATTTTTGTTCTTCTTGTTGTGATGAAATGAAATATTGAGCCTCAAACTAATATAATGAGTTTAATCTAATAAATAATTCAAGAAGCATAATGAAATGGTCCAAGCATTAGAAAGCCAAACTTTCTAGGCTCACTTCAAATGGCATTAAATGCTAAGCATGGAGTTGTCGCCCGTCATTGCTACACAACAGACAAGATGTTATCTTATAAAGTACAGTTGTTTTATAATTATGACGGGCTTGACACCTAGTATTTTCAGAATGAATTTGATATAAATAGTACATCTTTATTTAATTTGGTTCGCTAATTTAATTTCTGGTACTGATTGCTCCAGAAGTCTGAATTTATGATGAAAATTTATTAGTATACATACAAAAAAACAAAATTAGACAAGGAAGAAGAATTGAAGAATGAAGATTGGAGAAGGCTCTTTGTTCTATGTTGTGAAATTGTGTATAGTAGGTTTGGTTTGATTTAAGGTGCAAATTTGGAGTGTTTCCAAGGGAAGTCAGAGTGTCCCTAACCCTACCCCCCAAGGTCCCAACACACTGTCCCCTTCCTTGGCAGTAGTCCTTCTTCTCCGCACAGCTAGGCCCCGCCCCCTCCCGCATGCATAGCCCACTCACAGGACAATAACACCTCATTACTCCTCATGCCCCTCATCTTTCTTTTTTATTTCTCCATCATATATTCTAATCCCTATACTATCTTCCCAATTCATCAATGTAACATTCTTTTCTTTGGTTCGCTAGTATGGTTAGTTGATCAAGCAACATAACAATGTCCAAATAATTATAGCGCGCTACATCTTTAGTTCGTATGGTTCAATTTTTAAGAAGTTTTTTTTAAGTGTGATTAGGAAAGATAAGATGGGAGGAAGAGGAAAAAGGAAAAAATAAATAAAGCTGATTTCAAAAAAAAAAAAAAAAGGTCTAAAAACACAATAACGCACCTAGCGGGTGCGTGCACGGGCGTAGTAGTGACAGCCGCGTCTGAGCGGCGCAAATGACAAGTCTAAACAGTGAGTCCCACATTTCTGTAAAAACCCTTCCTTTGTCGGAGGAACTCCCACGTTCTCTTTATTCCACATTTTCCTTTCGTGCTGGCAATTTTTATCTCAAAAATTGTGAATACTAATGTGGATGCCCTATCACTAGTTTCCAAACAACATTGTACTATCTGAATGATTTGATTGAGATGATGTTGACAAGAATCCAATTATTTTCTTCATGATTTATTTCATATTTTTTAATGTTTTGAAGATTTCTTTATATATGCAAAAAAAATGAGATTTTTACTGTCACGGTGTCACATTGTATTGACGCTTGTCACTCTATTTAATACGCCATTTGGTACCTCGTAGGACTTCATTTTCGCCGCACTTAATCCACTCTGATCACCTCCCATCTTCCTCCACTACACTACTTTTGCCTTCATTCTCGAGAATGAAAACAATCATGGCTAGAAACCCAAATGATTCCTTCTCTTTCTCCAGAAGGTACTTTAACTGGAGAAAGAAGATCGAAGAAGGAGAAGACGACGATCGCGAGGAGATTCTCACTTTCCACTCCGAATTACCGGACCGGAGGCTCCCGGAGCTTGATTTGGCGGTTCCCCGGCCGCCCAAACCGAACCGGAGGACGGCGGTTTCCAAGATCCGGTCCGCTCTTACTTTCGGCGGTAAGAGGAGAACCGGAGACGTCTCGTCCGGTTTGGGCACCCGAGTCGTCGGCACCCTCTTCGGCCACCGCCGTGGCCACGTGCTTTTCGCGTTCCAGGAAGATCCCAGAACCGGACCGGCTTTTCTGGTCGAGCTGGCCATGCCGACCAGCGGTCTGGTCCGGGAAATGGCGTCCGGGATGGTGCGGGTGGCGCTGGAGTGCGAGAGGCGAACCGGGAAAAAACCGGGCAAGATTCTTGACGAACCGGTTTGGAGAACCTACTGCAACGGCCGGAAATGCGGGTTCGCCGTGAGAAGGGAATGCGGACCGGACGAGTGGAAGGTTTTGAATTCCATCGGCCCGATTTCGATGGGTGCCGGCGTCTTGCCGGCGAAAGACTCCGACGGCGTCAAACCGGACGGCGGCGAGCTGATGTATATGAGGGCTAAGTTTGAAAGAGTTGTGGGGTCCAAAGACTCTGAAGCTTTCTACATGATGAATCCAGATGGCCATGGAGGTCCAGAGCTCAGCTTCTATTTACTCAGGGTTTAGTTTAATTTATTAATCCTAAATTAGTAATTATTAGGTAATGTATTTTAATGGGTATTTATTTTGTTAAGCTTGAAGTTTATAAATATATAAATTAACTATGTATGTAGTTATGGTAGTACGTACTGTGGTGGGTACTATGATTAGTACTATGATTTTGTATTTTGCAGTGTAATGTTTTGGCATGGGGGATAGTATCTATGTATAGATTCTCCCGTCTCTTTTGGTAAAATGAAAGACAAATGTAAGCATATTTGTCTGCCCATTTTGGGAGTACAAAATTGATGTTTCAAGATTCTGATGTTTGCTCTGTCCAAAGCTATGCCAAGTTTTTTTTTCTTCATTCAAGATTACATTCTTGTCAGTTTGCCTAGCCTAGTAGCCTATTACCTATTTTCTTGATTCAAATCGTTAACCCTTTCACCTTAGTTGAGGTATATTCACTTTTGTAATAGGGAGTATTAATTTGATTTTGTTAGATTAATCTGAGTTAATTTGGATCACATTTTCTAGATTTGCTCGAGAAAAGTTTAACTGAAAACTCTTTAACATCACACATAGATACAAGAGTTAACTATTTAAAAGCTAAGTGTATTATTAGGTTCAGCACTGGTCAGACTATGCAATTACGTTAATTGTTCATTTATCAACTATTTCAAATGTGTTGTCATTCAAACGTGATATGATATTAACTACTTGCGAGTACAAAAAAATAAAGTTATTACGTTTGTCGTTACTCAAAAGTGTGCTCTAGATCAAGTTTATCTTATAACCATAGCTAGCTAGTAAAGGACTATAATAAAGTAAACCAGTATAGGTTGTTCATAGGTAACTGACTTAAACTGAAATGTCAATAGACCGCTTCTATTGTGAGTGAAATTTGAAGCGGTTGTCAAGTCAACAATCTGATCAACTCGCTATAATGGTCTGGACTAATTACTGACGTGGGACAAAAGTGAATTTGCCATTACTCGATTAGGAATAATAATTAGGCATAATGCATCCACGAGTGGTGATAAAAAAGATTGGGGCACCAAGGAGCAACATACTAATGCGAACCCAATAATGCACTTCCATTTTCCCCCTACACGTGTTGATGATGTCCATTTCTTACCTTAAAAAGCCTACGACAAAACAAACAGCTTAGCCTGCTTTTAATCTTGCCTTGTCTTAACCCTTTCACCTTTCACAGTGACAAACTATATGCATATCATCATGCACAACCAAAGTTAATAGTGATTATATATTAACTCTGATAATTATATTGCGTTTCCACTAATTCAAAGTCAAATTATTATAAAATTTTATATGAAAAAAAAATTAATTTGACATGAAATAATTAATATATTGTGCAATGATCATTTGATTTCAACTAACATCAAATCATGTCACATTTGCTGCTATATGTGGAGGGTTTTATGAGTGGGAGAGCTGAATCATGCTACCTCTCACCTATCTAGTCACATTTGCTTGTACCCCATTATCTTTAACAACATTCTTTTCATTATAATCATGCATGTCTATGAGTTTTAATTTATGCTAATTAATTTTAATTTCCTTATTGCTTTAGAGCAAGGCTATTGCTAAGTTTTTGAGGAATTTTTCTCAACATTTTCTAAACCAATGAAAACGAGAAATCCAATGTATATAGCTAGTAGTACAAAAAGGAGATATAACTATTTCCTATCTACAGTTACAAAGCTTCGAAATATTATGTACCCTCTACCAACAACACTTTGAAATATTCAAAAATATTTTTTTATGAGTTCTGGTATTAATTACTTAATTTACAGCAATTAATATATAGTTTCAAATTTACAATTTGGATTAGGAAGAATAGCTCAACTACAAAATCATCTGAATTGTCGGCTACTTTGGTGATGTGGGTTACATTCCTACACAAGCAAAGAACAAAACAAGAAGAAACCAAAATTCAAATTTGGCTTAAATTAATGACTGATATGAAGTGATATATGTTCTTCTTCTTCTTTATTACTTTCTCTCTTCTTTTTAAAAAAAAAAAAAAAAAATGTTTGCATAGTTCAAGGTGGATGGTGACAGTTTGGTCATGCCTGAGTGGTTAGGTACAGTCAATGTTGAGAATCATAGACAATGGGGCTTGGATTAGAAGGTGCTGCCACTGTCAATCTTGCAAAAGACCAAAATTAATTAATTAAAAGTAAAAAATTTATCAGAAGTTGTTGGGTGCAAGCTGGGGCAGAACCTCAACCATTGGGATTCACACAAATCCCATTATATTCTTGATGTTACTAGCTAGCTCATGATTTTTCAAAAGTTTTCAGCTTTTTCACACTTACTTTAATCTTACTTAGCCATAAGAGCAAGATTGATGGTGTTTGTTTTTTCAGCTTTTTAGAGCCATGTGGAAAGGGTGAACAAAAAATAAAAAATAAACCTAATGGAGCCCATATCATTCAAATTGGAAACCCAAGCCACTACTAAACCCTTGGTGAATATGAATCTGTATTCAAAAACTAAAGAAGCCATGTAGTGAAGGCCCGAAACACTTGGGCTCATAGTAGATCAAAAATATCCTCTCTTTTTTTTTTTTTTCAAAACCTTATTAGTAGGTAAGAATACAATTTTTGTAAGAACGCCAATTTCACTTAACCCTCAACAAGGAACTAGATTCCCTGCCTCCCCAGGAAACCGAGATGGTGATAACATTTGGAAATAAGGAGACCTCATCACCCACCTCGTCCTTGTTATTTATATTTTAAAAAAAAAAAAATCAAGCATACATATTATATAAATATAGTTAATTTGATGAAAAATTATGCATCATATAGTAAAAGTTTGGTAATTGGCAGTGATAAACATGCAATTCAAATCATATATATTGATTGGTGATAACTTTCAGTTGCTTAGTGACTAACATTTAGGCAATAATTAAACAGGAAAGCTGAGGTAGGTAAAAATGCATGGTGTACCAAACTGTTCATTTGATGTGGTTGAATAGACTGGTGCAAACAGTTTTAACTTTAATTTTGATCTTTTTAATACTTTTTTCTAATTGACTACTTGTATATTTTTATTATTTCAATATTAAATTAATTCTTTTAATTCACTTTTGATCTTTTTAATAGTGTCTTGTAAATTTTAAACTTATTTTTATATTTAATAAACTTTTTTTACAATTTTTTAACTTATTACTTAAATCACATACATTTTAATTACTTGTTTGCTCTTGCATTATATGATAGTCTGCAAACCAGATAGAAGATGTAAACTATCGTATGTAAGTGTGACCGGCTATTTAGATCGATCAACCACAAAGAAAGAGGTAAATTACTCTATAAGACGGACTCGACCGAGAAGTTCCTAGCAAGAATCGAAGTTTTGACATTTTAATACAAAAATTATATTCTACTCATTCGGCTACCTCTTTAAAGCATGTGACTATCATTTTGAGTGACAATCAAAATGAGTTACTATCATAGTACAGTTGCTATGTACTTTAGGACCCCTCCCAAAAGGGAAAGTTGCCTAATTTCAATTCGGTTGCATGGCCAATATAATGGATAAGAAGGAGGATTATTCTTGCAAGCAAATCTAAGCTCCATTTTCTTATTCAATTATTTATACAATTTTTAAATATTATTTAATGTGATTTTTATCTAATTAATTCGTAATGGAATAATTAAATCATAAATAATAAAATTTCATGCATTGTAATAGATCAACATGCAAAGCTTCATAATCTAGATGACTAGTACAGTTTAGGGTTTAGAATTCAGTCTATATACATGTACTCTCAAATCTGAATACATTATATTGATTTCACAATAAATATTTACATAACCTTAAAAAAATCATCAAACCAAGAAAATCAACATCTTCTTATCATACAAGTACAAGAAAACATAGGCATCGATCACCTATATATTTACACACAATATATCCTTAAATTCATCAAACCAAAAAAGCTAAGAAACTAACATCTTATCATGTTAGTGTACAAGAAAATCTAGTGTCGATTTGCAAAACCTTTCGACGCATGCAAAACTTCAAACTAAAAAAATTGTCATGTGCTAATGCAGAAAAAGGCGTGGGTAAAATTCTTAAAGATTGAACCCTAGTGTCCTAGAATCACAACCTGCATGTGTATATTTCCTAAAGTGCTTGTACATCGGTGTCCAAAAGTTATTAACGTAACCCTTTTTTAGACTGATCAACTAGTTGAGTTGTGTTTCGATAAGGGTACGTGTGAGGGTAAATTCTTTGCTAGTTTGGTGGTGTGGAGTCCACAACAGCGTTGTGCCTATTGGAAGGACCAGAAGGAGGGGCTATAGTCCCTTTAGGCAGAGAATTCAGCCACAAACCCTTCCTTAACTTGTGCTTATTTACATGATATTCCTCCATGAACGCTCCTCCCGGCCTAGCAGCCATGCTTGAACCAAAATGAGTTGAAATGAGAAGAAAGAAGAAGATAATGCAACACAAAAAACTTAGGGTTTTGTAAGAAGAAGAAGAAGCCATGAAATTGGTTTCTTCTTAGGCTTTTGGTTATAAGATAAGGTGGTAATAATGAATTATTGAACATGAAGAAAAAGGGGGATTTGGGGTTTATTTATATATGTATGTGTGTGTGGACACTGACACACACAAGAATATAATATCATTGAGCACTGTGGGTAAGTATAGAGTTCGGCAAAAAAGATTGAGCTGAGGGTGATGGAGGGAGGAGTTGGATGAAAAAAAATTCAATGTCCCACTTTTCTGTAATAGTCTGCAAACCACACAAAATATGTAAATCGTATTAATAGGATCATGTTAAGAGATTCAATCAAGAAGGTGTTGGCAAAAATCGAACTTGTAATGTTTAGGTATAAGAATTCTACACACTCGGTCACCCATTGCGGGGCAAAAGAAGTGTATTCATAATTCAAAATAAAAATTACTATAAATAAATTTAATAGAAGAGTCATGATATGTTGTTGGTGACCCTGGGCAGGTTATAATTTGCAAAATTTTCAAGAATCTGGTGGAGAAATTTTGGTTGCATTTTCCTTGCACGTATGCTACAATGTATGTGTCATTTATTAGAAAATTTATTCAATTTTGTTGAAAAGTTTGGTGTTTATGGATTGCAAGTATTTCGTTCCTCGACGTTATGCCACATGTTACTGTATAATATATAAACAATTGCTATTTGTATTAATAAATAGACAAGATGAGTAACGCATACTATACTGTCAAAAACAACCACTGTTTACACTTTCTTATAGCATGCAGGTGCAAATTTTTCTCCTCACAAAAAAATACAATGTCCTCCCAGGTTTAACATATTGACTCGTTGCCTAACTTAATGTCAAGACTGAAGACGGTAGTGTGGGGTCCGAATCTCACTGGAAACATGAATGAGATAAAGGCCCAGGATGATAGAGTGTGTGGATTGGATCCTTTATGTGCGCATGAATACTAGAGTCTGATCGGTGGGTTGATTGCGCGACTCGCGATTTATCTTTGAAGTAGCTCTAGGGGCAGAATATATATGTCCAGGATCAGGTGCGAACTGAAGGAATACCACAACTCCTCCAGGTCTGTGTGCACTCGTGTAATAGCTAGGTGTGATGTAGTCCTTCAGTAGTTCGTAGGTTTGCACGGGAATGACAGTTCGCACTTGATCTTGATTCTATATGTGTATCTTTTAAAAGAGATGGTCGAGTGAATACAGTGAAAGATAACTCATGTACCTAACTCATGATTTTGATTCTAGCCCTTTTCAATCAAGCTTATTGTACAAGAGAAGATATGCGTGAACTTATTATCACATTTTATGATGTTGAACTCAATTCTCCAAACTTCAGAGTAGTTAGCCAAATAAAATAAAATTTTGGCATATATGTCACTTGGAGTGCAGGCAAGCATGCATATTGTCCAAAGTCAACTCTTCATATGGAAAGAGGATCGGAATACTAGCTAGCAGCCGTAGCCGTCCTATTTTAATCCGCTAGCTGTTGACTGAGAAAATGGCGATTTGACAGAATAGACAAACATATATTTATCGACGATCATATCATTGTTAATTAGGTATAACTAATAATAGCTTCACTTGCTTCTGCAAATGGCAACTAGGATAGTCGTCCACGGAACTTTTGAGGAATTAATTAATGCAATGAATTATGCCATTAGTCTTTACTCTTTAGTCATAACACTATGCTAGAAAAGGTAGGAATTATTGGCCGGACAACGACCATCGGTTTTCACGACTCTCACAATACTAAATTATTTCATTGTTCCATTTTTTCCATGTTCCTTTGTTTGAATTGTAATTGAATAACAAAAAAACTTTGATCAAGCTAGAGGCTAGGGTGTGATGTTGAAATATATTTTCTTTTATTTGGTTTAATTTGTTTGTACTCATAGTAGCACACACTTTACAATGCACTCAAGTATAACCCCACCTTGTGACCTTGGCAGACAAGGGCGCGGCCACAAGAAGTAATCAGTCTAAAGTTGTCCATAGTTAATTGATAACGTTTTAGCTATCGAGACAACTTGATTGAGGTTGTGGGGTTACAATGTATTATTTGTGATGACATAAAACACTTTGGTTGAACTTATTTGCAGGTAGCAACGAGAACTTTTCTTGGTGGAAGAGATGGTCTTCTTCCATGGAAGAGAGCCATGTTATCAAGGAACAAAACATCTCCTTTCTCCCACTTGAACTGAATGCTTTCATCTTCAATGATCTCTCCACATCTCTTTACAACACCAGCATCTATCTCACTCCCGTCCGCCATTGTTGCAGAGCTGATTTCCTTCCCGTGCATCCCCACCAGCGTGTTGAACCACATCCGCCGCCCTTTTCTCCCCTCGAACACCCTCGTCAGTTTCCGAGGTCCCAAGATTGTCTTCATCCCATTATTGGGCAGCCACTCCACCTCCATTCCCAGCCCATTTGCCCTGCAAATTAGGGTTTTATCTGTCAGTGTCGATTTAAACTTTTAATTGAGACAGAATATGTGGTCGGGTCAGGGAATTTACCGTTTTTCAGCTTCTACGGGATCTGAGGTTCCAAAAGCGTCTTCCCATCCTCGACCTCTCATTGAACCAACATCACTTTTGCTGGGAGCAGAGAATGTATATTTGAGTCCCTTCTTCTCCATTTCCTCCACAGCTTCTGGGAACTCCTCCACCATCCTCTCTGTGATCTTAAAGCTCGGAACAAAGGGAGTCTCCCCGCCTTCCGGCGGGGGCACTTCACAGAACAGTATCACTTTCTTTGGGCTTTCCTTGAACTGCATGCATGCAACAAATTAAATGGCACTAAAGCTTACCCTCTTAAATTAATGGGATAATTGTGAACCTAATTCAAAATAGCATACAAATCATATATGTCTACAGATTGGATCAGTATCTACAATATAAGATTGACCCTGATCAATGGTATAACAATTGCACTTTTAGTATTGATAGGTAAATCAGAGTGACTTAGCAATCATTAGGTGAGAGGACCAGTGTTTGGTGTCTATAAGGAGCTACCCTATAATAGGATGAGCTGTCTGCAGGACTCGATCAATCATGTATTCTTACTCACAATCTATACGTCAGGAACCAATTGAGTCCTATTAATAGTATCTGTGTTCAAATAAAAGTAATGGTGATACCATCAGACACGCACCCTTAAATGATGACATCAATTAAGTGAACTTACCAGGACCATTTCATGGTGGTAGTAGATGAACTCAGAGAGGGGTCCTTCATTGGCCGTCCAAACCCTCTTGTAGACATGAGTCCTCGGCGCCGGTCCGACGTAGCGGATGTCTTCCCATCCAAGAACCTCAATGATATCATTGAATTCTTTGGCATTCTCAACGTTAAACCCCCGGAGAAGCACAGCACTGTTCTTGATGATCATCTTCTCAAACCATTCCTTGTTCTTCTCCAGGGCTTCCAGCAATGAATCCACCCTCTTCTCGCATGGCTCCGCAGGGTTCAACACTAGCGGCATGCTCTCTCCGTCCACCACCTTTTGCCCCCCGCATTTTCCCACCTTGAAATCTTGGCAACAAAACTCCATTTTTTTTGTATCTCAAAGTTTCTTCTATCTACTTTCTCTAATTTAATTTCTTGCTTTTGAGAATGCATTAGGAGTGTGTACTTATAGTGAGGTTGGATGGGGTTGTAGTGATCGCCGTTTTACAATGAGAATCAGATGATAATGATTTTATAATCGTCTAGTTCTAAATTTTTTGATTTACAGGGAAGTCTGTAATCACTATTTAAAAATGGGTTCTGATTTAAGTGAGACTCCTCTTGTAATCTTAACAGGCAAAAAAAACACAAAAAGGTAAATCAATTCAGATGGCCTATAGTTGATATCAAACTAAAAAGGCCAATAAAGTGAAACTTGGAACGTTGTAGATTCCCTTTTGTTATTTAGTGCCTTAGTGGATTATAATGAAATTAATCACTAGAGGTCAAATTACCGGCCTATTCCAAAAATTTTGTGGCTTTGTTTGATCGATTTAGACAAATTAAAGAACCTAGGCAGGAACAAGTTTAGAGATGCTTTTTGTTTTTTTAATCATTTTATTCTCAAACCTCCGATCCATTGCTAAACATGCAACAAAACCCTAAATGATAATTTAATATATAGTTTCACAAAAAATATATAGAGAGATCAGAGTCTAGTGCTTGGCAAGGCAGCATAGGTAATTGCTTTTGGCGGCAATTTCATGCAAGTGTTTGTAGTTGTCTCCATTGTTTACCTCTTTGTAACTAAGTTAGTTCGATGTTTACAGGGATTTTGGACTAAGTTAGTTCGATGTTTACAGGGATTTTGGACCCATTATTTGTGTGAGGTATAATACTATAATTCCATTGTTAAGTGCTAGCACTGCTGCAGGTTTGAGATAGTACCAGGGTCTCGTGTGGTTTGGGGTTATTACACAAGAGTACAGTACAGTGTAATTTATCCATGATACATGTATATATCCTCAAATAGTGACAACGAATTTCTCACATAACCAAAAAAAATAAAAAAATGTTCGGTTACAAATTACAATAGTATACTTCTTTTGACTTGACAAAAAATTGTTTAAGACCGGTTAATTGATTGCAGCAAAAATTCTAGCCTTCTAGGTGAAAAATGAGGCAAATTTTAGTGTAGACCATGGTCAATATAGCAAAGTGGATTATGAAGCATGTGTCATTTTAATTACACGTAAGTTTTATTTAACTATATTGCTATGTTTTTTAGTTTTATTTTTCGCATACGCTAGTTTCATTATAGCACTACCAAATTTTTTGGAGAAACCAAAGTATCATTTATTCATTTTAATTCTACTACAGTTTCATTTAACAATATACAATATTGTATGGACACAATTTTTTTTTCATTATCCACACACACTAGTTTAATTATATAAAGTAATGTTAAAGTATAATTTTAATTACACTCCAGGTTCATTTGACAATATATGTCATTGTATAGCTTTGAATTTTAGTTTCATTTTCCACGCACACTAATTTCATTATATATAGAACCACTAAAGTATCATTTTAAGTACACTACAATTTCATTTGACAATGTACAGTATTGAATAAGCTCTGTTTTCTACTTTCATTTTCCACACACTACCTAACTAGTTTCATTATAGCAACACTAAAATATCATATTCATTCTACTACAGTTTCATTTGATAATCATAATCCACTGTTGTTGACCATAGTAGTCTCCTATATAACAACTGGAAAAATGATTAATACTCCCATGAGTCCCATCCGTATATTGCTAAGTGCTAACATGGTTTGGGCCCATAAAAAATGAGATCCACATATAGATTTTTGTTGTGGACTTGTGGGCACTCAGTCTATTGTTCATTTAATTTATTCTCTACCATTTTATTCCTAGACACTTGTAATTGACAAAGCAAAGCTGAGTTAGTTGCATTGTCATTAATCCTTCTTCTCAGTTTCCTCGATAGGTCAACATCATTAGGGTTTGTGAGTTACAATTCTAATCCGAGTTCAAATTCGTATCTTAAATATATCTCAATTTACATTCTTAATATAACAACTGAAATATACATGATTGGATATGATTGTAAAGGACTCAGCCCAAAATCAAACACCAAGTCCATTGTTGTTTTCGATTGGCTAAGTTAGGGTAAATTTTATTGTGGACCGAGTGCACGTAGCAATGTAGTCCATAAGGTAAGTATTATTCTTTTTTGAAAAGAAGTAAGTATTATTCTAATTACATTTTAGTTTCATTTGACAATATTGTTATGTTTTTCAATTTCATTTTATACACACTAGTTTCATTATAGCAATATCAAAGTACTTTGTATCATTTTAATTTTACTACAGTTTCATTTGACAATATACATTATTGCATGAGCTCTATTTTGTAGTTTCACTTTCCATACACACTAGTTTTAATTATAGTAATAGTATAGTACTCCGTATTATTTAATTACACTCTAGATTCATTATATTTGACAATATATGTTATTGTATGGCTGTGGATTTTAGTTTCATTCTCCACACACACTAGTTTCATTATAACAACATTAAAGTATCATTTTAATTATACTACAGTTTCATTTGGCAATGTACAATATTGAATAAGCTTTGTTTTCTACTTTCGTACACACAACCTAGTTTCATTATAGCAACACTAAAATATCATTTTAATTCTACTACAGTCGTTTTATTTGACAATCATGATCCACATATATATATATATATAGCACTATGTGGGCCATGGTCCACTGTATAACAATTTGAATTGCTAGTTGCCAAGCATTACGCTAAGTCCTGTACTTTCATGTTCTTAACCAAGTGTCAGGTGTAAGTATCAAGTCCTTTACTTGTCTCCACTCAACCAAGTGTTAAGGTGTACTGTACTGTTGAATCCTCTTCGTTGTTAATTCGCATGGCATAACTTTAGTGATTCGTGGACGACACGTACTATCAATATTTTACAACTTTTCTAGGGTTTATGTTGTGTTAACCCCAGTAAAACCAACATATACAATATATATTTATATTGTCAAAATCAAACACTTAATGTATATTTTGTAATGAATAAATTAAACAACTTTATTTTCATATACTTACATAGTAATAATCAACTTCACATTTCACTAGCAAGTTTGACTCTTTCAGTTTTGAAAATTTCCATTAAGGGTAAGTGATTAAATTAAAAAAGAAGAAGAAGAAGAAGATAACATGCGTTGAATATACAAAACAAGGGTATTAATATTGTAAATTACTTTTTTTTTTTAAATGCATGTGTAGATCAAGTTGTCATATTTATCTAGTCATAGTGAATGGTGGAGAGTGGTTCATATATAATTTTATGACACAATAAAAAGAAATGATAAAGAAGTTATAGCCAATATATATATAATCCAAATGTTGAAAAAGAAGAGACAATGACTACATAGTTAAAAGCCTAAAGGGTCTCCACACACAAAAGAGTTAAATTTCTTTTCTTTCTTGGTCCATCTATAAAGCTTGAGCTTATCTTTTCTCTTTGGCAAATGTTGGCCATACACTAAATTCTACCAGCTGCAGGATAGACATAATTTTCAGCCATCTTTTCTTTATTGCAATTAAGGACAAATATATTGCATGCAATTTTTGTAACTACTTTCTAAATGGACCCCACTATTTCATGGGCACATCATTTAATAAAAAAAAAAGTAATAACAATGTATTAATGAGTTACTCTGTTATATAATTTTCTTACCTACAAATAAACTACTCATGATTTTTAAGTACGAAAATCATATAGCTAAGAGCATAAACACGTTATGGAGCAAATCTTTGTTTAGAACATTTTGTCCCTATTTAAAATAAGTGATTCAATACGAAAATCATATAGCTAAGAGCATAAACACATTATGGAGCAAATCTTTATTTAGAACATTTTGTCCCTATTTAAAATAAGTGATCCAATCGTCTCCGGATTTGGACAGAATGTTCGGCCTAGTGCAAGGTTTGAAGGTTAAAAATAAGGTCATAACAATTTACAACTTAAAAGTTTTAAATGAGTAACATAACTGAATTCAAACATTTTTCATAAAATTTCAATTTCAATTCTAGCAAACAATGAATCAGGAAACTACCAATTCAGAACTGAACGTGCTTAACTCATTGATTCAACAAACAATATTTAGAGAAGAAGAACCGAAACTAACTCATAGTGGCCCGGTACTTTTAATATCAAATTAGTCCAATTTTCTCTTTTTATAGTCACCCAAACCAGTTAGAAATCTTGTCATTTCTTGTTTCATAATAATCCCACAAATTTCCCAATCCATTTACTATGTAGTGTCAGAACTACATAGTATATGGGAGGTGGTGGGTTCGAGCCTCAGTGGAGGCGTTGTTGTTGCTGTCTCTTTGTTCTTCAGTAGGTTGAGAAAGTAATTTATGAACAGATACTACATTGTAATAGAGTCAGTAGCATTCAAAAAAAAAATGTAGTGTCAGAACTAGATATACTTATGGCAAGAAGTTACAGAAACAGGACAGGAAACACGGGTGCCGCCTATTTAATGCTCAAATTTACCGCTCTTCTGGTCGTTTTCACTTCCTTTTCAGCCTCTCTAATTCTTCATTCTTCTGGACACAAGCTAATCCAGTAAAGAGTTCTTACACCCACCATCTGTATTCAACTTTTAATCTTCTTGGACAAAGACTGTCCACTAGAAATTGGTGGCTCCTGTAACTTGTTACCTTTGACCTGTAGCCATTCTGTGCACAAAACCAAGTTTTTTCTTGATAAGATGATAGTGTTATTGATGTTGAGATGTTCTCAGCTATATGTTGCTCCTCTTAAATGCTCATTACTGCAATGCTGGAGAATTTCATAACCTGAAAGTAACCTCATTTTCTTCAAATGTTCAGCTTAGGGTGGCATAATAGGAGTCTATAGGCAATTCAAGAATTTGGGTTTTCTTTATTTTCATCATTTTTTATGTTGGGGTGATGGTTTGGGTGTGAAAAATGGGGCTTTGGTGCTATGGGTGGAGAGGTGTATGAGGATTGGGTTATCCCATCCCAGTAGATGAGTGGAAAGTTCAATTCTTTCTATCCACATGATTGTCAGGCTAGGTTTCTTGGTTGCTGCTTCAATTGCAGCCTATGGAGTTAGGCAGATTAGTGTCAGACCCCAAAGGCCACCCAAGCCTTCAGGTATTTTGTGTGTTTTGGGTATTGAAAGATGAGATTATATGTTCTGTAATGGGTTAGTTTTTGTCAAATTGCTTATGTCTGTCACTGTTCTGATTGAATTGCACAGGAAATAGTGAAGAACATACTAGGAATGAAGAGGAAGACAAAGAGCAGATTACCTATTCTAAGAATGGCCTCAAAGAGGTAATTTTTAAGTACCATGAATAAAAACTTTAGCATAGTTTGTTGTTGGATTTCTATGTTGTTAATAATCTTAGTTCATTGTGTTATCATTTTCATGTTATGTTTATGTAGTATTGAGGGATTTTGTGCTCCTTGTGATTATGCAGGGTGAGTTGGAAGAGGAGAAAGAAGAAGTTAAATTAATAAATGGGATTATAAATCCCTCGTTGAGGAAATCGTTGGATATCGAAGATGACCTCTTTCCTGAATTTGAAGATCTTTTATCAGGCGAGATAGAGTTTCCGTTACCTAGTGGCATGTATGATGCAGCAAATGCAGAGAAGGAGAGAGCATATCAAAATGAGATGGCTAATAATGCAAATGAGCTGGAAAGATTAAGAAATCTTGTGAAAGAGCTTGAGGAGAGGGAAGTGAAGCTCGAAGGCGAGCTGTTGGAGTATTATGGGCTGAAAGAGCAAGAATCAGATATTGTTGAGCTACAAAAGCAACTTAAGATTAAGGCAGTGGAGATTGATATGCTTAATATTACTGTAAATACCTTGCAAGCTGAGAAGAAGAGGCTTCAAGATGAGGTTTCCAAGACTGTCGATGCACGAAAGGAGTTAGAGGTGGCGAGGAACAAAATCAAGGAGATGCAGAGGCAGGTTCAACTTGAAGCGAGCCAGACGAAAGGGCACTTATTGTTGCTCAAACAGCAAGTTAGCGGGCTTCAAGCAAAGGAAAAGGAAGCCTTCAAACGGGATGCTGAGGTAGAGAAGAAGCTTAACCTTTTAAAGGAGTTAGAGGTGGAGGTTATGGAGCTTAAGAGGAAGAACAAGGAGCTTCAGATTGAGAAGCGAGAATTGGTCATGAAACTCGATGCAGCTCAAGCCAAAGTAACGTCCCTTTCTAATATGACAGAGGTAATATTATCAAATGGTCTGAAATCTGAATTCAGCTCAAGATCTTGTTTAGGATGTGTATATATATAGTTATATAGTTAAGCTACTTTTCGTTTTCCTGTCTGCAATGAAACTAACTTGTTTAGAATTTGTTCTATGGTGCTGCAGAGTGAAATGGTTGCCAATGTGAGGGAAGAGGTTACAGCTTTGAGGCATACAAACGAGGATCTTCTAAAGCAAGTAGAAGGCCTACAGATGAATAGATTCAGTGAAGTCGAAGAGCTAGTGTATCTTCGTTGGGTGAACGCATGCTTAAGATTTGAACTCCGGAACTATCAAGCGCCTGCAGGCAAAGTAACGGCTCGAGACCTCAGTAAAAGTTTGAGCCCGAGATCTCAGGAGAAGGCTAAACAGCTGATGTTAGAATATGCAGGTTCAGAGCGTGGTCAAGGGGACACTGATCTCGAAAGCAACTTTTCACACCCATCTTCTCCGGGGAGCGAAGATTTTGATAATACCTCTATTGATAGTTCTACTAGTAGATATAGTAGCCTCAGTAAAAAGCCTGGCTTACTTCAGAAGTTAAAGAAATGGGGTAGAAGCAAAGATGATTCAGTTTTTACTTCGCCATCAGGGTCTCTTGGAGGATCACCGAGCAGGATGAGCATGAGTCATAGTAGGCCTCGGGGCCCTCTGGAATCCTTGATGCTCAGGAATGCAGGTGATAGCGTAGCCATCACGAGCTTTGGGACAGCAGAACAGGAATTCCTTAATTCCCCCGAAACACCAAAGCTGTCCCAGGCTAGAGTACATGATATGTCCCCCGTTTCACTGAATACAGTTGCATCGTCTTTTCATTTAATGTCTAAGTCGGTCGAAGGGGTCATGGATGAAAAGTATCCTGCATATAAAGACCGGCATAAGTTGGCAGTGGAGAGGGAGAAGCAATTAAAAGAAAAGGCTGAACGAGCAAGAACTGCAAAATTTGGTGACACTTCGAGCTTTAAAGTAGACAGATCTATCGCCTTGCCCCCAAAACTTACACAGATAAAGGAGAAGGCAGGTGTCTCTAGTGACTCAACCGAGCAGTCTAGTGATCCTAAAGCAGATTCTCAATCAATAAGCAAAATGAAATTAGCCCATATTGAGAAACGAGCTCCTAGAGTTCCTCGTCCACCTCCTAAATCATCATCAGCTAGTTCTCCTAATACTACTGGTACAAATGCTTCAGGTGGGGTTCCACCTCCACCGGGTGCTCCGCCACCACCACCACCACCACCAGGTGGACCACCTAGGCCACCTCCTCCACCAGGGAGCCTAACAAAAGCAGGTGGAGGAGATAAAGTCCATCGAGCCCCAGAATTAGTTGAGTTCTACCAAACATTGATGAAACGGGAGTCAAAGAAGGATTCATCGTCACCTTTGATTTCTTCCACATCAAACACATCAGATGCAAGGAGCAACATGATTGGGGAGATAGCAAACAAATCCTCCTTCCTTTTAGCTGTATGTAGAATTTTCCATTTGATTCTTTACCAAATATATGTGCTTTGTTATACAACTCTAAGCAAGAAAAGGATTGTTTTTATCAGGTAAAAGCTGATGTGGAAACTCAAGGCGATTTCGTCCAGTCACTGGCATCTGAAGTCCGTGCAGCTTCCTTCTCCAACGTAGACGATTTGGTGGCATTTGTGAACTGGCTAGATGAAGAGCTCTCCTTCTTGGTATATCCTTTTGAGCTTTAGCAGCTTTGCTGATAATTATTCCTCAATGAGGATATTCATGAGTTTTGCTGATCATATAACTGCAATTTAACTTGTGAAGTAATTGGCATTTATTTTGATCTTTTTGCAAGGTTGATGAACGAGCTGTTCTCAAGCATTTCGATTGGCCAGAAGGAAAAGCAGATGCATTGCGAGAGGCTGCATTCGAGTACCAGGACCTAATGAAACTAGAGAAGCAAGTTTCCTCGTTTGTTGATGATCCCAATCTTTCTTGTGAAGCTGCATTGAAGAAGATGTACAAGCTACTTGAGAAGTAAGTGACCTCTGCATATTCATATCTGACATCTTAGTATAGAGTATAGACAACATCCCAATTTTTCGCTGTTTATGGGCTGAAAACGCGGGAACACAAGCTGATATTAGCTTCCACTTTCTCTGCATTTCAAGTTTTTCACTTTCATATGGTGAATCTTTTTTTCTTTTAGATACATTAGGTTTTCCCCAGCTTACGCTAGACTACTTGAATACAGAGTTGATTCTGAACTTAAGAAGAAATTATGCTTTCTGCTTTATTTAGCGGATAGTAAACATTTTCTCCTTTTTCGTTCAAACTTTCAGGGTGGAACAGAGTGTTTATGCACTTTTGCGTACAAGGGACATGGCTATATCACGATATAGAGAATTTGGCATCCCTACAGATTGGTTACTAGATGCTGGCGTGGTTGGAAAGGTATGCATTTGAAACTACTTGTCACTCGAATGTCTGCAATAAACAACGTTCTTCGTTGGTTATACCATGAACACATCGTTTTCCTTCAAGTAACTTGCTATGGCCAAATTATGTTCCGTGTTCCTGGCCTGTGAGCCATTCTCTTTAGATCTCTTAGACACTTCTTTGCAGCAAGTGGATAAAAAAAATGACGTTTTTATGATCCTGAAATGATGAATGCACATTTTCTCTTATGCAGATTAAGCTCTCGTCTGTCCAACTGGCTCGCAAGTACATGAAACGTGTAGCAGTAGAGCTCGATGCATTGAGCGGGCCTGAGAAGGAACCGAACAGAGAATTCTTAGTTCTACAAGGTGTTCGTTTTGCTTTCCGTGTTCATCAGGTACAGTCTTGACTTCAAGAATGTCACTTTCTTCTTAGTGTTCTTATCCCTTCTTTCACACGAAAACGAATCAATTTATGTTTATGTTTTCAGTTTGCTGGAGGGTTTGATGCTGAGAGCATGAAGGCGTTTGAAGAACTGAGGAGTCGTGTGGCGACACAAACAACAGGAGAAGTAAAGCAAGAAGAATGACTTTCGATTTCTCGTGCTTGCTTGCAATTAAGTGTATATTTCATCATTTTGGTACTTGAGTATAGGAAACAACATTCATATTGTACCTTCAGCTTACCAGAAATACAGAGATGCATAGATTACAGCAACCATTTGTCCAAAAGAAAATTCATGAATTTCTCAACAGTTTTGGTACATCAAAGGGCACTTGAAGCAAGGAAAGAAGAGAACCTTAGAGCTTGAAGCTTTTTGTGTTATTGCATGGTTATAACAAGACTTCTTTCGATAAACTTGGCAGCTACGACCTTGCCTTGAAGCTTCGAGGGCAGAAAAATGGCGCGTCTTTGATCACCTGCCTCGACCAACAACTCAGATCCCCCTCTAAACTGCAGTAATAAGAAAAACGATAAGATTACCTTTTAGTCTATAAACTTCTACTAGTGTTGCAGTGTAAAATTTGTGATACATACTTGGTATAGTTTGATTTCCGATTTGTCAAAACCAGGCATGAGAAGTGTGACGGTTTTATTGGCCGGATCAAACTTAACAGGATGGATCCTCGTCCCATGGCTTGTTACAGCAAGAAGTTTGCGGGCATCCTCACTACAAGCATCCTGCATTATATGATTCCATTCTAGGCGGGTATCTACCGAGAGATGTGGAATGAAAGTGTAAGGCAAAGGTGAAAAGCTCTTGTCGACTTTTTCCCTTAATCCAGCAGCATCGTTTGGTGATGCAAAAGCGAGTGCACCAGAGACCTGGGCGCCTGCTTGGATAGCACAGCCCCAGTAGCGTAATGCAGAAGCCAAAGACGCGGAACTTTTGGGGTCCACCACAACATAGCAGCCAAATTTATCGGGTTCTGCAATGATAGAAGATCCTCTCTGCATCATACACAACCCAGGGACACCTTCAAGAAAATTGCATTACTGCTTGCAAAGAAGAAAATGGGAACCGAAATACCTCTAATGTTTGATCTAGAAAGTCCCATATCTCGGAACTCATTTTCCCATTCAGATTGGAATTTCTGCCACTTAAACTCATAGCTTCGTCGACAAATCTCAGGAGAGAAGGGCCTGCCAACCTCCCAAAATCGGTCTTTTCTGCTAACTTACGCAGATATTTCAAATACAATCTGTACATGGAGCGGGATTACCATTTTAACTCCTTTTCATTTCAATTGAGGCAGTGGTTACGAGGAATATAATAAAGAGTTCTGACCTTGCTTTGCTGGTTGCGCCTATCATCCGAATCATTTCTTCAGTGCTCATACCATCATAAATTATAATGTCAAATTTCTCCTTTTGACTGTTCCCTTGAGTAACATTTCCAAAGAATCCTATTAGCCTTTCAAGTTCCAAAACTGAAAATATCGAATCCATCCCGGGTAGCACACCTAGCTCTTGTCCTACCACCTACTACATTATGAAGAAAGATTAAAGATGAGGAATCACAAATTTCTAAGAGGACAGAAATGAACGATGAAATGTTACATACCAACCTCTTCAAGAATTCCTTGTGTCATATTAAGACGAGTGTCTGCTTCCTTTAGTCTATTTAAGGGTTTAAGAAGCATCTGCATTTATTGGTGATTGTTTATCTTAAGTCAAAAGTAGGCCAAAAGTATGCTAAGTCCCGACATGTATGACAAGAGAAAGTGGACTAGAGAAAACGCACTTTTGTAGTTTCCAATCTCACAGCCGAAAGGTTGGCATTGCAGGCAACAGGAGATGTGCCAATCTTACAGTTCAGAAGATATTCGGCTGTAGGATCTTGGGAATGTATAACCAAGTAGGTTTTGAGTCCTGCCATAGCATAATGCTGAATACCCGAGAATTAATAGTGGTAAGATATATACCATTAAGAGGACATCCTGATTCTTGACATAACATAAGAATCACCCAAAATTCCATAGTTTCCCAGATTCTCATTCCCTGATTCTTTTCCCAACTGTCATTGTTTGTATTTAGTTAACAAACATATATTCGTGTTAGCAGCATGTTAGTATTCGGTGCTTATGTTTATATATGATAACATCAAATATCCAAGATCAACTTTCAGCTAAACAGCACTAATCTGCCACAAAATGCACTTGGAAATTACTGTTAAAAGAAAATCATTCAACAGTCCATCAATATTTCACACAACTCGCCCCGCTAGCTCAAGTCGTCAACCACCCAAAGTCAACCCTCCAGTAGGGTTGGGGTTTGGCTCCTACCAACAACATCTTTGAGCCCTACACGGACTGTTCTTGGGGTTTAGGATTAGTCTGGCGTGCGGTGAAACCTAATGTATCAAAAAAAAATCGCACAACTCTCTTCCTAGTTTAGGTGTTCCTAGGATTAGGACTGTTCCTAAATCACACACCTCACTCCAGCAGAATTCACTCCTCTGGTAATGTTACTGTTTCCACACAACACTCCTCAGAACTCAGAAGATTACTGTTATAAAGCTCCCAACTTTATTTATTTTATACATTAAAGAACATGAATTTTCTCAACATTCATCCTTGCAAAGAAAAGGGAAACTTATTAACCATACAATTACCCTAAAGAAATCGAAAATTCAAGCTAAAATGACCGGGAGCTCAACTAATTTTACTCCACATTCCACAGTCATCATCAGTACTAAGAAAATTGGAAATCAATTGGTAGAAGACAACAGAGGATTGAAAATGTACATACATACCTGAGCAGCGAAAACAGCAGAGGTGGTTTTACCAGAACCGCCTTTACCCAAGAAAGTGACCAATCTGGGTGGCTTATCAGCGGCTGAATTAGAGGCAGCTGCCATGGCCAAAGCCCCTTTCTTCTTCCTCCTTGATGGATTCAGTAATGGAGGGGGGAAATCGAGTTTTGGGATTGAAGATGAAGGTAAAAATGGTGTTAGGAGGAGTTGGGGATTCGAAGAAGAAGAAGCCATAGATTTGCAGTCTCGGAATCGAATGTGAGTATGAATTGGTTCCAATTATTCTTTTCTTTTTATCATTAAAATTTGTTCTTGAAAGTTTGGCAACTCTTGTTTAACTTTTCATCTATCACTCTTTTTGCCCAATTTTATGGAGTGAAGGAATCCAAGCATGGATGGACCAAATTTAGGATAGAGGAAATCTCAAACATAGTACCATAGCCAATGTAAACAGTGAGTCAGTGAATCCTTTGGATGGAAACAGTGAATCCTTAGTTTATCCAAAGTTCATTGTAAACTTTTTTCTTCATAACCCAAATTTTCTAACCAAATTATATATTGGATCACATGAATTGCTTCTCATACATTTTTACCATGCCACTTAAAGCAAATATTATAATCTATCATACAAATATAAACATTAGTTTATAATATATTTTAAAGAAATTTTAAAAACATAGATTAAATTAAACAAACAATTCATTGAATGAATGAACCAAAAAAAAAAAAAAAAGCTTTATGTATCTTGAAATGTTAAACTTTAATTATTTTTTAATTTTTAAATGCATAAAATGAGTGATTAATGTTTAAAAAATAAAATAAAAAGAGTGTGATCAAATACCTCAAATTTCTAATATATATATATATATATATATATATATATATATAGAGTTCACATTATACATGTGAATGTGAATTCTAGTTGAGAGATTGTAACGTATTTTTATGATCTAATAATTTTAAATATAATGCATTAAATTTCTAGTTAGTTGGGCTATTTCGTATTTTTGTTGACTCTTATTAACACTTTAGCACAAAGTCCTCACAGTGCAATTTATCTGTCTTTAAATGAGAATATTTGAACAAAAATAATAAATTTCATAATAAAAATTTTAATTACCATGATAAAAACTTAGTTTTAAAATATCATATATACTTATTTTGCAATAACTACATGTAAAATCCACAGGTCACAACCTATTTTACGGGCCATCACATGCTTTACTCAATACACACTTCTAAATAGTCATGACAGATTTTCCCGTAACTCAAAGCTCACAACACATACCTAAGAAAATTTCTAAAGAAAATTAAATTATGAATCATACATTCATACACTCCCATCAATTACCAATTGAATTGTAGTCTTCTTCCATTGGAAGATGAAACCTTGGCAAAGGACTAGCTCTAGGTGACCTTGGAAGCTCAGAAACTCTATTCCCACTATAATCATAATAAATAACACCTGAAAACTCCGGCGGCTGACACTTCTCCCCCATCAATATCGCCTTCTGCCACAACCCCTCTCCGGCCCCGCCCGCCTCAGACGCAAATATTCCGGCGCTATGATCTGATTCTTCATCGCCTCCCTTCTCCCTTATGATTGTTATGGGACGACGCTTCGTGGACGGCGGCGGTGGCGCGGTTCCGGAGCCGCCGGCCCTCGGCGGCGCTCTCCTTGCATGCTTAGCACACAGTGCCACAAGAGCTGATATTGAAACAAAAATGGCGATTGTTAATGGGACTGAACACAAAGTTTCGCCAATAATGTTTCTTGGAATTGGACGAACCATTTTTTTTTTCTATAAATTTAGGAAGTATTCAAGATCTTGAAAGGGATTGTAATTAAACTTGCATGGAGGGATATACATACATACATGGGGTTTTATGTTTATAATTTTTATTGGTAGCAGTTAGAGGGTGGGGAACTAGAAGCCTCTATGTCAAACTTCATATAGGTTGGTTTAATTAAAAATGGCATTCAATTAAGTAGATTACTAGCACATGCATATTATATTATCTGTGTGTATCACTCTAACAATACTTATTTCAACAAACTGCACCGTCGTAATAGCATTTTTGACTATTTTAGAAAAATTTTCATTAGTATTATATTACTTATCACCACTCTATGTGGTCAGGGAATTGAAGTACCAACCACCATCAAGATAGTCAGAACATATTGAACGTGGAGCAACGTAACTTCAGATCGGATTGTTGATATTTAATAACCATAAGATTTTAAATTTCACTCAAAGTAAGAGCAGACTATTAGTGTTTTCGGTTTGAACATGTTAGCTATAATAACCTAAGCTAATTTATGTTGTTATGGCTAAGGTCACAAGGTGAGTCAATTTCACCAAAGCATATCTTCGAGTAGTTGTGATTTCCTGTAAATTAAAGAATATTTTAGACGATTTGATTGTTGGATTGTTTTCGAATTTTTGACCATTGGGTGGTTAGGAATTTGACACTTAAGAGGTTGTTGGCATGCTTGAGTACACGCAAATATTAAATATAGTAGCATAAGTGAGAGACAACTAAGGTAAGATTGAAAAGTTGGCTATTTCACACATTAGCTAATTAATTGTTTGACAAAGTCAATGAAGTAATGAAATCATCCATCCAAAAGCATGCAAGTTAAATAGTTAATCATTTGCAGTGGTCGGAGATTTATAAGTTAATGATGATGATTTAATGTGATGGGGTACGTAGTTTTGTTATTTACTTGTTAATTAAGTGACACTGCATGCACAACCAAACAATTTACAAATATAATTCAATTCTTTGGCCAATGGGGTACGTAGTTTTGTTATTTACTTGTTAATTAAGTGACACTGCATGCACAACCAAACAATTTACAAATATAATTCAATTCTTTGGCCAAGTCAAGCCATCGATCGGACCATTTCTTTATGTTTGGTAGCATTGACTAAAAGGAAAATAAAAACATTTTGAATGATGAGAGAAACTATTTACGATTACTATATGATCATGTAACAAAAATAAAATTTTAAACATAAATAGGATGACTATGGGAGGGAGGAAAGGAAATATAAAGAGGTTATAATTTTTCTTTCTACTCCTCGACCTTAATCTTTTTACCACAAATATTTTGTATTTAATTATTGAAACAAAACATTTTTAGATAAGAAAAATAATAAAGATCATAAATTCAAATTATATATGATATCAAATTGTTAAAATAAAACTCCGTAATATTATCACGTACACTCACGTCATGACCTTAAGTCATTTATCAGGCATGGATGATTCATGGCTTCATGGGTCATGAATTCAACTTTGGGAATTAAATATGAGTGCCCCCCCCCCCCCCCCACCCCCTTTTTTTTTTTTTTTTTTTATCTCACAAGAGAAATCCGTAATTATTATTTGAAGATATAGATTAGATAAATCATATTGTTATGTAATAATTTACAAATCATATGAGAGGTAAATTACACTAAAAAGACCTTATAAGAGACTTGACGACTCACACAGAATATTGACAAAAATTGAACTCGTGACGTTCTGGTACACAAATAATGTTTCACCCATGGTTCATTCCTTTTGGACGGTGGCCACTATTGTTTTTTTTAAGAGCCTAAGGACAAGTGATGGCTTTCAACTTTTGTCCCACTTTAATCATCCTATTTCATTTTGCATAATAATTCCAAATCAAAATATTTGGAAATGGTTGATGCATTTGCAAGCAATTTTTACATTCCACCTTTTAGCCATCCCCTTCTCCATACACTTCTCACTACATGATGTCCTAAGACCACCTTTTCCCATGTCTTTTCTTTAACGGTGAATCATTCTAAATTATACCCCAAACTTAGTTTCATCCAAAAAAGTAAATTTTGAACCAAAATTTATCTTGTTTGATCAAATATAATATAATACTGAGTATTAAACTAATCATTCACATATATTTTTGGGCGGATGTTTGAAAGATCAAATCTAGTTACTATCTAGATTTTTATTAGATTTGATGTTTATTGTACATGAAGTAAATATGCTTTGCGATTATGAAATAATTGTTGCTTGGATTCATAGCATTTATGTTGTTGTTACCTTCATATTTATTTGTGTTGTCTTTATGTAAATGCACTTTTTTTAAAGAAAATAAATTACCACTCGAGGCAAACACACTAAAACTTAAATCTTAATTCAGTCACATAAAACTGGACTAGGGTCAGGTTCCCGTGTGGTCATGCGGTCACTCACCATTAGATGTGTATAAAGTGTTCAGAAATGCACCATGAGGTGTGGTGTATTTTCTTTTGTGTGGTGTATTTTGTAGTGCATTTTATTCTGATACATTTTTAACACCGTGTGATATATTTATGCATACCTAATTAATGGTGTAATTTGCACTGACCGCATGAAAAGTCCTGTCCACATTTGATCCTATATCACTGGACTAGTTATTACAGAATTGGGTCATTTTCCATGTGTTATAAGGCTAACACGTACACTATGCGACATACATAATTTGATCCAGACACGCCTACAACTAATCAATCAATTAAGTGGATTTGCACATTTAATTTGATGCCAACCTTCACTTAATTAATTTCCCTTGAAACAGCAAATTTTAAATCATCAAATTAAAGGCCGGCTAACTAACTACTTTTGCTAATATCATCATTATTATGATGTTCTAAGTTACCTATATTTTCACAACTAGCATTGCCGTGCCGTCTCAACTACTCATTATTTCCTCCCCCTAGCTTTCCTTGCAATTTTCTTAAGTTCAAGAAACAATGATAGCCACTCAAGAAAATAAGTTAAATGATGATATCCCAAGAATTTCATATCACCCCAACACTACCCAAAAAGAAAAGGAAATCATTCACGTGAATTTACATTAATCAGGAAATTTATGACACTCAAAATTAAAGGGTCTATAGATAATTAAGGTGATTTAACTCTGGATGGTGTAGAATTAACAGAAGTTTCAAGAATAAACAATATAATAATATATATATTATATCATAGAGAAAAATACTATAATATAATCAAATTATAAAGCTAGCTTAACTCTCACACTAACCATTTATCATCATACATATCTTGTTTAATTTCTTGATCACACATGAATTGAAGTTCCCCTAATGGTGCAGCGGATTTGGACCGGTGGGGACGAGGCGCTTCTGGACACCGTAACGCGGATCGATCTCGTCTCCTCCCGGCGGCCGGTGGCCGTGTGATTCCGGCGAGCGCCGCTTCCGGTGGCGGCCGGAGTGGTTTAGAAATGGGGTGAAGTCAAAATGAGTAGTGGCGGCTAATGCTTTTCTATGGCGAGGCAAAGATGGGGAAGAGATAGTCACCGCAATATTATTATTGTGGTTGAGAGGGGAGAATTCATGGAAGAGAAGGAGGAGAAGAGAGAGCCAAAGAATGAGAAGGAAAACCTTTAAGGCCATAATAATAATGTTGGAGGGGAATGGTTAGAAGGCTCAACATGGATCAATGAAATGGTGAGGGTGGAGTGTTAATGTTGTGGACTAAAAATGGGGAGATTTTGTGTTGGGAGATTGATGAAGTTTGAAGGTTGAGAGGTTAAGTGAATCTAATGGCTGGGAAAAAAAGTGTGCAAAGATGGTATTAATGCAGAGAGAAGCTAGCTAAGGTTATGGGGTTGAAGGGTTGGGGTTTGCTTACACATGAGAGACTTGTGAGGTAGTTTATGTATGTGTGCTAATTTATTGGGATTGTGAGAGAAGGCATGGGGAGGGCGGTAGCTAGCTTGACCCTTTTACCAATAATGTTCCTTCAAAATCAAGCAATACAAAGCTGTATTTATGAGTGTAGATTGTCAACCCTATTTTTCGTATTAATTAGTAACAACTCACATACATCATAAATTTCAGTTTGTGATTCTAGTCCACAATACAAATAATCATAAAGTAAATTAGATTAAGTTTTTCATAGTTGACAAGCTCAAATCAAGAAGGTTAATAGCTCACTCATCAATACGTCCGGACAACTATATCTTGAGCACATGTTGAGGTTCGGCCTCAATGGAAAAAGAAAACGGAGCACCTAACCACACATCTTAATTAATTCACATACCAAGAACTATGAGATCAACCATTTCATTCTGGAGTGATGGCGGGATCATACCATTAGAGTCTTTTTTTTTCATGCTTTTCCTAGAGGTCTGGAGAAAGCTGCAATCAGTAGATTTTCCTAATCCTCCCTTCCCCTGAAAGGAAAAACGTGAAATTCTTTTTTCTTTCCGCATGGACTAGGAGATTAGATCTAGCTGTAAGAAGAATGCTTGGGATAAAAATAACACACTTCTTGGTCTTCAACCCCCTCAGTCACTACATCAATGCCATGGAGAGCAGAGTCAAATTAAATTTGAAATATTGTGATTACGAAGCCAACAATATTTAACACTTATGTGAGTTCTTTCTACATAGTACAATGTCAAACCATAATAAAATGTTGTTGAAGTTTTCATAGATTTCTTACATATTAAACGTGCAATTCTCAAGAAATTGATAGGAGTACTATATTTTTAATATAAGGAGACAAGTCAAATTCTTTCTTGATCTCACTCTCTTTTATATAATTGTGCACAAATTTCCATTTATGCCACCACTCTTGTATCTTAATCCTCGTGCAATGGAAGCTAGACTTTTCTAAACTTTACATTTGAAGTGACTATATTTTACTTTCATTACAATCTTCCTATTGACTTTATATTTACTATATTGTAATATAATTCAATTCGTTCAAATTCAAATTAACATCCACTCCCTAATCTATATTTATTTGTAAATTGTGTACCTTGAAAGATGAATGAACGGATGGAGCATAATTCTCATAATTAAAAGTCATATATTAATTATTATAAACACATTCTTGATCAAATTTGTCACATATATTCTTCTTAATACGGTTTACCTCTCATGCATACATAAGAATAGAGTTTACCAAAAATAGAGATTCGTACCTTAAAGTTACAAATTCAATCATATCCTTGCTAACACTCTTTAAGAGCACGTCAAAAATTAAATCTCACCACAAAAATTTTAGAGATGAGCTCCACCAATTTGTTTTGTGGTTGGTTCTTTGTGCACAGAAGGCCGGTAGATACAATTTGGCGTGGAGTTCGAAGTTAGGCATACTCAATTTACTCCCATATCGACTGGTGAGATGAGTTCATAGGGTCTAAAATATAGTCCGACGAATTAGATTATTAAAAAAAAACAACAAGCAACATATACCTAATTTAATGATTATCAATATTTGTGAACATTATTTATTAGCAATCCTTTATGATATAAAGATAATGATAATAATGAAGATACGATTCAAAACTGAATCAAGCACCTACAAATTAAAGCTAGTGCATGGTGGGGAAGTATGTATATAAAATTAATAATATGCAATCCATTTTGTCTTTCTACCAAGCAATCTACGATTGGCACTATTTGGGAAAGTTATCCATACTATCTATGTAATGTATATAATGTAATAAGCGTGGGGCAGTATATATAACAATAATAATGCATAATAATAAAAGAAAGATTATGAACACTTTATTGGATTTTCATTCAAGACTAAGAGAGAGAAACAAAGACCAATTTAAAAAAAAAAAAATCAAAGAAATGCATTTAGATTACTCACAAAATTACTCTGCCCCTCACACATGATGAGCTCCATATAAAATATATAAAAAAAAAAAAAAACTCGTAATCGATATTTAAATATGCGCTCTAGATAAAGTAAAATATTTATTCTACTTATCAACAATAGCGCTGATAGAAAATACGACGACATTTATATAATATTGAAGTAGTTTTTAACAATGTTGCAAAAAATTGCGCCTAGACGCTAGGCAGTGATCGACGGCCTAAAATTTTAACAGAATTGTTGTTCTAGGCCGCCGACCGGCTAGGCGCGCATAAGAATTTATTTAAATTAATCTACCAGTAAAATGGTGTGCGGAGGAATTTATTTAAATTTCTAGCTACAAATCTAATCCAACACAAAGTATGAGTATGACCGACCATTTCTTATTTACGACGTCGTTCACGTGGAGTATAAATTTTAGATCCTCTTCCTTCTATAACCCGCAAAATTACGGGAACTTTACAGCTTTCCCAAATTGAAGATTTCGATTTTCGTCTCTCAATCTGTTAGCGAAAGCATCGATTGGTCGGCTGACTGTGTAAGAACCTGAGATTGGAAAATGGTACGTGAATAATATATTGTAATTAGTGTATACTTTCACCGTTTTGGGATCTCTTTTCTTCAAGGCTAGGGTTTGGTTAATATCTGGGCATATAATCGGCTGCTGTGATTACTGATTAGAATTATTGAATTAAATGGTCCGTGAGAATAAAATTTCGAATTTTGATAAGCTTTTCTGCGTTGATTTGCATATTATTGTTCAGAATTTAGGGGTTTGCAGTTTTGCAATTGAGTATTGATTTCAATATTGATCGTGCCCCTTTGTGATTAACGCTTAATTAGAACATAAGAGGGTCCAATCGATGAGGATGGAGAGTTGGCTGTAGTTGTGACATATTTTGAACAAAATAACAATAAATGATATATGTATGACATGAATTGTGGATTTCACATATACCTACTAAGTGTTAATCTTGAACTGTACTGGTTTTCTGCAGTACTACTGTCAACAATTAGAAATCTATTAGCATATCTATTGAAACGTCTAAGTCATGAATCATTGAGTTTGTTGTAGATGATGTAGCAGATATATACATGGCTGATAAAGCTTGGGAAAATTTTCCTGTTTTCAACCTTTCTACTGTCATTATATTTTCACATTCCATTGTGCATATCTCACCAAGCTAAACTGATTTTTTCATCTGTATTCTGCAGTCTTCTCTTGCAGCTGCTAGAGCAGATAATTTTTACTATCCTCCAGAATGGACACCCAAGAAGGTAAGTTGGCTCACAATCTGTTATGTAATTGCATGTATTAGATAATACTTGAATTTTATAGTAAATTACTGTTGCAGATTCTTAAATTAGCTTTTCTTTTCAGGGCTCATTGAACAAGTTCAATGGACAACATGCTCTCAGAGAGAGAGCAAGAAAAATAGATCAGGGCATCCTAATTATAAGGTATGGGTTTATACTTTTCATTTAATAGTGACAATATTTACTGAATGATATTTTCTATAAATTGTGAAATATAAGTTAACTCAGGGGTTAGGACCAAAAAGTAGGCATTCAATAGCTTTAGCTGATACATTTGCTATTTTGCTGTATCCTAGAAATAAATTTAGAAGGTGTTGTTGGATCTTTTCTGGAGTTAGTTCTCAAGCAGATACATGCTATAACATAACACATTGATATAGCGATCTTTTCCATAGTAAGTCAATTGAAAATTAGGCTATACTTAATAACTCATTAAACATAAAGTTAAATGGCTGATGACAGTTTAATATATGCTGAAGTTAAAAATCAAGCTGTGTAGCTATGGTGTGGATAAATTAGTGTATTATTTCCTGACAATCTCAAGGGCAAATGCTTAGAGACAAGGTAAAATGTGCAGAACCCATTAGGAGAAAAACAATGATATATTGCACATAGAGAAGTTCAATTTGTGGTTTTGATTTCTGTCCTTCAATTCATGGTTTTAATTTCCCCATTTTCTCTATTCATATAGATTTGAAATGCCGTTCAATATCTGGTGTGGTGGATGCGAATCAATGATCGCAAAGGGTGTTCGGTTTAATGCTGAGAAAAAGCAAGTGGGAAATTACTATTCTACAAAGATATGGAGCTTTTCCATGAAGTCTGCATGCTGCAGACATGAAATTGTAATTCAAACAGATCCAAAGAACTGCGAGTATGTCATTATTAGTGGAGCCCGGCGAAAGACTGAAGAGTATGAAGCTGAAGATGCAGAAACCTTGGTACTCCCTGTTGAAGAAGGTGAGCAATCTGCATACTAGTTTTATGATCCTGAGAAGCTGTTTGATTTTCACCAAAAAACTTCAATGCTGCAAATGGTGGTGTACTGTTCTTATTGTTTATTGGCTTCATATCTACATATATCTTTGCATTTACAATGCATTACCATATCTTAATCTTTGTTGATTTCATCTTTCAGACCGAAGTAAGTTAGCAGATCCATTTTACCGTCTTGAGCACCAGGAGGAAGATATAAAGAAGAAGAAAGAAGCTGAACCTCGTCTTGTCCGACTTCAGAAAGTATCTGATGCCAGGCACTCTGATGACTATGCCTTAAACAAGGCTCTCCGTGCCAGACTAAGGGTATAGTGTTGTTTGCTTTTGTCCATGGTCCATGCTTCAAATGCTTCATCCTTTTCGATACAGACTTGCTAATTTTGAACATAAATACAGGGTCAAAAGAAACGCGTTGCAGAAGAAGAGACTGCTGCCAAGAAAATGGGACTTGGCTTTAGGTTGCTTCCTGCATCCAAAGAGGACGCTGCAGCTGCTTCACAAATTAAATTCGCACACAAGTTTGACAGGAACAGAAAGGATAAACGAGCATTAATCCACGCTTCGTCTATATTTTCTGATTCTTCATCCAAAAGATTGGAACTTGAAGCAAAGAGGAGGAAAATAAATGCATCCGGCGCATCAAAATTGCTAGTCGGAGGATTTAAACCATCATCTTGGACTCAGGGTGTTGCTACTTCCAGCAACCACAGGAGGATGTAACTCTGTGTTTATTTGCATTGTAATTCTGTTCACAATATACATGTTTTGAGTTTGCTTGTTACTACAGTACATAGTTTCAATATGAAGTGTTAGATTTGCCCTCATGTAAAATTTTATTCCATTTTGAATTTCTTTACTTTCCAGTGCACAAACTTGTTTGCCGTGTGCTCAACCGTTGCATTTTCTGTCAAAATTAAGTTTGTTTAGTTGTTGACTTAGTAACTACACAATTACGAGTTTAACTTCTAGCAGGAGTAGTCTATTGACTTTCTCTTGGTGACGAATTGTTTTCCTTGGACCTTCCCACATTGGCAGCTTGTGCTTTCTTCAGAATCGATGAAAAATGCATGAATTCCGGCTGAGTTGAAACAGCATAGCAGACAAGCAGCGCATGATCTTACATTGTTGCGTAATCTTTGGATTCTTTCTCAGACACTGTCCCTCAGATTACCTCTCTGTATTCTTTTTATTCCGTCCTTACATATTTTTTAATTTGCTGTACCTACGTACCATATATTATTATTATTATAGGGTGCATGAATGGTCTTTCTCATAGGACCCGTGCCATAACATACGTACCAATCCCACGTTCTGACTTCTGAATCTTACTTTGACCTCTCTATAACTGGTACAAGTTGTACACATGCCATTATTCGATCTCTGAACATCCATAAAAAATCTCATTTAATTTGTTTGGACAGAAATTTTCAATCAATTTTTGTTCATTTTTATGTGTTATTCTAAAATTATGATTGTAGAAACCTAAGAAATCTTTATTCACCAAATACTTCTATTCCACCACGCAACTGATCCGACACTGAATCCATCTAGCTAGCTAGAGACAAAGCATTGTACAATTCCTTTCATCATCACTCGTTTCAATAGCACAGCATTGCATATATCAACATATCTTTCATTTTTTTTTCTAGTGGATATTTGGTGATGTTATTGAGAACCAAACAATAATATATTTTGTGATGCTAAAACTCTCGATACATTAACATAAATTAAGGTATCAAAGAATCAAGTAACTGCTTACTGTTATACTAAAAGCACCGCCCAACATTTCCAACATTCCCCCTTCTAACAACCAACTTGCTTTGATATTAATTGTCAAGTTAGTATTTGTCATTTATAACTAGTAGCAAATGTAACCTATTGTGCAGTCAACGGTCACGTTTTGATAGCAGAATGTTGAATTTAGTCATCCGACACGGCCTCGGCTCAACATGAACAAGGTTTAAGTTCTAGATGTAGATGTGATATGATGATGGAATTGAATTGTGTAGGTGTTTCCTAGGTTTGGCAGTTTGAGTCAGCACAATGTCTAACAGTAGTGCACTGTTACTGTTGGTAAGTATAGTCGTAATGTACTGCTATACATTTTTGGGTTACGATATGATTTCTCATCTGTTTTTAGCAATTGTGGTGAAAATGGGACAAAACAAATTCACTCAGTTTTCTCTCAGCCACTCATTCAATGGTACACTGCAAATCCACTCATGCAGATCAGAGATTCTATCTGCTCTGCAGCCATTAATATTTCTTAGCTTTTCCCAGCGCAGGTCAGGTCAGTTCCTTTGAGCACCCTCAATTCTCTTCTTTATGTTCGTCAATCTTGTAAATAATTTGACTTAAATCTCGTTAGCTAAATCTACTTACGTTGATAAATAAAATGGGATGATGAGAGAAGTAAGTGATTTATGTTATTCTAAGCAAAGGGTTTTGGCTTGTGATCTATGTTGAGTTGTATTTGGATATGATGGATAGATTTATTGTGTTGAGATGAGATTAGAATGACAATTTTATTCTTATAACTTTAAGATTTGAGTTTATGATTATATAATAGGTTAAAGTAGGGCAATTTTATTGTACAAATATATTACTCTGATCTGCATATTGTCATATTCTTCTGGACATATTTAAAAGAGTGTATTTAATATATTGACTATATGTGGTATTTTTCTCAAAAAAAAAAAGAAAAAAAAAAAGACTATATGTGGTATGCTGATGGGACCTTGAAAGAATAGTCAAACTCCGGGTATTAATTGGAATATGACTGCCATTTAATTTCTAGTCAAACGTAACATTAATCTTGATCTCAACAAATAATATTTCCATTTGAAATATGTCCTGAAAAAGTGGTTGAACGAGTGGAATATGATTATCATATCAATCATAAAGTCATAATTTTGATTCTTATCAACACTTTTTTTTATCGAAATCGTGGTTTATTTGTTGACTATTGCACATGAGTGGGTAGTGGCTATGGGTAAAAGAGGAGAAAAATGCACATAAGAATTGAAAATTTGACATGCATATATGCAGTGCAGAGGTTGTTGGAGCAATAAAGGAAAATGCATAGTGATACCTTATTCGAACAGATTTTTGTTCAAAGTCCAACGACAATCATTGTTCTTATCAGGAGCATATATACTACGTACATTAATTGAAGACCTAAAAAAACAGCTAGCCCAACCAATTAATGACGACTCCGATTTTATTCTGGTACATATGAAACCCTAACTGCTAGTTCTTTGTTGCTGGATTCCATCTTTAGCTAGAATGGATGCGCGCACACACACCTGGGAGTGTGCTTGTATCACTTCAAATAGTTAAATCTGCAAGAATTATAATATACGGAGTATATTTTTGGGTGGAGACTTGAATTGAATAGTTAGATACATCTAACATTTTACTGTTTCTAATTTTGATCTTATCTTAATATATATGTACACTCACTCATTCAATATCTCTTGTGTGAATCTATAATAAATAGCATGCATGGTGGCAAAATGATTTTGGCTGCGTAACATAATTTTCCATTACTCTATGCTGCGAATAATGTTTGATCTTCAAATATATAGTCTATATCTATATAATACTAATAATACTAAAAATAATTGTTACTTTAATTTCTTCCAATTTTAAATTTATCATGTAGTATAATGTTGTGCTTCTTTCTTCTTCTTTTTTTTTTCAGGGTGGGGTCTCAAAGTGTTATAGATCTAATGAACAATTTTTATAGTATGAGTCAATATATATGATGGACAATAAGTATTTTTAAAAAAAAAAAAAGATAAGTAATAAACTAATAACAATGTAATTTCAATTTTTACTGATATTTTGAATGAGAATATGATCATGTTTTACTTCATTGTGGTTATTTACTGATGTTAATATGAAACATGCAAAAGGGGGTTGAAAATGAAATGCAAATTTGATATACAAATATTAGCTAGCAGACCGACCAAATTGAGGAAAGAGAAAACCCTAGCTAGGTATGGTAGCTGAATTGAAGTGGATGTGTCGTCCCTGTTACATCCATCTATCTCATTCATGATCATAACTGCTGCAACTATATAATTATATATACCACTAGCCTAGACGAAGAACATACAGTGTCAACAAATTGATTAATGCCAGTTACTATCACACATTTAATGTGATTTAATGGCTTATTTGAATGATGAACAAGAAAAGTTTTTTTTTTTGACTAAGAAAACCTAGCTACCGTCACTATTCAAAAGTGTGCATTGGATAAATCACACCTTGCGACTCCAAAGAAACACAAGCAGGTAAATAAATTAGCCTAGATCATATTACGTTGCACATAACTATATAACCGGCTCAAACCAAGAAGCTTCCAATAGGCCATTTCCATTGGAAGAAGAACTTGGAACCTTGTGGTTATTAAGCTAGACAATGATCTGACTAATTTGGCTTGGGTTGCCTTTCTTGAGCAAGAAAAGTTATTAGCTAGGATAGGGTGGTGATGCCTTGTATTGTTACCACACTACTGCAAATGTCCTTTTCTTCATTGAAAACAACAAGCACATGTATATATATCATCTTCAACAATACAATGCCCTCAAGACATGCAGATTAATCCTAAGTTAAACTAGGAACAAAGGAAAAACAAAACAAAAGTATATAAATAATATAGTATGGAGTATTAAATTTAATCACAAGTAATCAATATGGCAGAAACATAGTTGATTAGTTATCACTACCTCTTTCAATGCTTCAATTACTAGCTAGTGTAGTATATAGGATTATGTTGCTAATTAAGAATTAGCTAACATATATTAGAAAGCAGCTAGCCATTTGAAAGAGTTAATTAGTATCAATTGTAAACTCTTATTGCGTTTATCTTATATATATACTCGATCGTCTACTTGTAAGTTTTAATTAACTATTCATAACTATATATAAAGACTAGTTTGAATTAGACAATTCATCTTATACTTGGAGCCATGAATGATGAAATTCATGGTACTACTTGATCTCCTAGAAAGCATATATCAAAAGAGTTATCAAGACAAAGCTATAAGGGCATCTAATAACATGTATATAGCAACTATCGCCATGTTTTGATGGCAGGATGTTGGACTCGACTCTCCAATCCTCCGCCCAATATCTGGTATAGTTACCGATCCCATGATCATCAAGCTAAGTTATGGGAAGATTGATTAGGTTATACCAAACCTTCATACTTTGACTGTCATAAATTTTGTGCACTACCAACTAAGTGAATTGAAGAAAATAACTACGCCCTTAGACCATATATATATATATATTGCATCTTCTTTAATTTCTCTTCTATTATTGTTTCTTTAATTTCCTCATTCATACATGGCTATATACATAGCTTAATTGCTACAACAAATTAGATCATAGCCAGCAGCATGGTAAGCTTCAATTCAATGTGATCATTACTCAATCATTATGTGATAAATAAATGATACTGCCAGCCAAACACTGAAGAAAAAAATGTTGTCTTTCATCTACCATGCATGCAATGAAACTATTATTGAAGAAAAAAAAAAACTGGGAATATATAATAATTGTGGATTTGATTTGCACAGGTTTAGATATGTTTCTAAAGGGCATATCATATAATTCCTCTATTTTATAATGCCTTTAACATTCATTTGAGACACCAAATAGAAATTAAGGAAATATTAACAGAAAAATGACACAATTATATTCCCAATTAAATATAAATAACAACAGATTTAATTTGATTTATTAAAATACTTAATTTCAACATGAACACACTAAGCAGGAATTATTCACTTTTTTTTTTTTTTTTGCAACAAGAATACAGGATGATTGGAACAAAACATAGGACAATAATAATTAATTAAATATTGGCAATCAGATTAATAATATAATCAATTCAAGATTCAATTTAACCTAGTATTGGTTGCTGGAGAAATTATTTTCTTGGACCATAGGCTGGAAATGAAGATTTGTTGCACCCAAATAAGCTGAGCCACTAGGGTTACCTGAAAATGGATCCCAATTCCCAAGAAATCCCATAAAGGTGTTGTTGGTTGGATCTATGGTCCCTTCTGATGAGATTGGAGCAGCATTGTTGATGATGTTGTGATGAACATCATGGTACTGAAAGATGTATTTCTCTGTTATTCCAAGGCTGCTGGCAAAATGGGTTTCAATCCCTTCATGGGAAGAACTGTGTTGTTCTTGAGTGTAGGAATTGGCAATTGATTCTTGATCAGGAAAAGGGTTGATGAGGTTTTGGGTTTTTGTCATCATTTTCTCCTTTGTTCTTTCCCTGGCTCTGGCCCTTGCCTTTTCCCTTGACTCCTTTTTCTTCTTACACACTTTCTTGTTCTTTGATTCAACAGTGTTTGAGTTCTCTTCATTTTCATCCATGGTGGACATAGCTTCACATTCAGACTCGCTGCTTGAGCCATTATTGTGCTTTGAAGCTGCGGTGATCTTGAGCTCTTTGATTGCGGTTTTGGATTGAGATAGTAGCCATTCTATGGTGTTGCTTGCCTTGTCAAAGCCTAACATGTCTTGGAGATCAAAAAATTTTCTTGCAATTTGCAGGGATAGTCTCATCCGGCGGTCTCGAACCCCCTGAGCCGTGCAAATCTTGCTGTGCCGGTCCTTTTTCCCAGTCCTCCTCCTTGGAGTTGAGCCCTGCAGGGTTTTCTTCTTGGTTTTAGTGGTGGGGGAACTGATTTTTACTGAATTTAGTGGTGCAGTTTCTCCGGTGGGGTGGTGAGAGAAGATTTGGTTCAAGGGCATGATTTGATCGTCCAGGAAAGGGGAAGGGAATTGCAGGAAGAAGGGAGGCTCTTCTTGGTTGTTAAAGCTAGGGTTTTGATGATCCCATGGAAATGGAAATGGAAATGGCCTTTTGAGCAGTGTTGTTGTTGTTTCTGTGGAGAAAGGCAAAGGGTTTTTGGTGGTGGGAAACATGTATATATGGTTAATTGTGAAAGGTTTGAGTGAATTGAAGTTGTGGTTTTGTATATATGGTGTTTAGCTGATCTGATCTTTGGTTTTGTTTTGTGTTGTTTGGAATGGGGAAGATGAAGGCAGGCCAGGCCGGAAGGGATTTTTGCCTTAGCTTTCTTTTCTGCTTTTTGTGGAAAGTTTGTAGGGGAGAGTGTGAGTTTGGCTATGGGTGGATAGGGGTGGAGGGATTTGCTGAATAACAGAAGTGCACTGTGCAACTATGATGGGGATGTGGTGGCGGGTGGCGGTGGCGATGGGCGGTGGTGGGTGGTGGTTGTGAAATGGACACAAAAAGGCCAGGATGCCTATATATATTAAGTATATTGGAACATATATGGAAATTATATCATTGTTTGCAGTAAATGCACCATATGACTATATGAGCATAGTTTGGACTGCTATTCTTGTCTTATAATCTATTACTTAGAAATCAATTGAGCTGTTCTTGCGGGTAATTTGTAATGAACTTTTATATGTATATTTATGTAAAAATTATAGTGTATATTAAAGCGACACATAAATACATTGTATTGAATGTTTTTAATTATATTCCAATTTATGACATTAGTATGAAATTTAATATAAGATTTTTAAAATTATATTCAATTCGATCTCGTTTCTTTCATATGTATATAACTTACATTTTGATAATTATTTTAATGTGGGTTAGTTGGTTTAATTTGCAGGTTTCTAGATAAATAATAAATGTTAAACTTAAAATAATATACTAAATTTAAGTATAAATTGTTATTAATTTAATCATGGTTTGGATTAAAAAAAGTTTAATAAATATCACTTTATTTTTCATCTATTATCAATTTTAGTATAAAAGATACATTTAGACATTTGAAGAGAAATTACAAATTTTAGTACACAAGACAACTTTAAGTGATAATTGAAGTATTATTCAAATGTTCACAATTGACCATGAACACATTTAAATATTCACGACTCGCAACTTACTACGTTTGAATATTCAAAAGTGTTGCACTTAAATGTTTTAATAAGATCATACCATCATTCAATAATTATTTATTTGATTTTCTTTTATTCTATAACTCCTTAATTAGGTCAAACCTAATGTAAAAGGGTTTCAATGCGGCACGTCCTACCTCATAGCGAGTTAAAAATTATAGGAACGTAACACCTCCGTTAGTAAAAATTTTCTAGCCGTAATTTGTTCATGTGAATTGGTGGACCTCTTAGTGTTAAGCCCACTATGCTCACTTCTTTACAAATAAAATATTTTCAAAACCCTAATCCATCTCATGATGAGACAATTCATGACCAATTTACGAGTTTTTCCAACGGTCCCTATTTATTATATGGGACATCAACCTCTCCCAAAAATATTGAAATGAATAACTTGGTTATTCATGCACTTCCGATCAACACTTTTAATTTTTTTACAAAACTGAGGTAAAATCCATTATATAGTAAATTTATTTTTTTTAAACACAATTCCATGCATAAAGATTAGCATAATAATACTAGTTTTTCTCTTGCTTAGCAATACAATATTAAGAGTGTTCGATCGTTTCAACAATAATTTTTTTAAAATATTTTTAATACATTAGATAATAATTCGATAAGAGTGATGCACTACTCTTATCACTATCATTTTAATTTAATATCACCGTTCATTTTAGCTATTTCATCAATAAATATAATTGTTTTTCCAAAGAAATAATTGTTATTTATAGAATTTAGGATTATATGTATATATATAATTGGAGCTGAGGTTGGAAGATGATGAAGATAAGAGACACAGTTTCACGTGGGAGCAGGTGAGATTGATGGTAATTGGCTGGACATGGCAGTGTTGAGCACAGAGGGGAAGAAGGTGAAGATCAGAATTTGAAGATAGGGTGAATTTTTATTATTTTTATTTTTATTTATTTGTAATTTTGTTTGAATTCTACCATGAAATATAGAGGCAAGGCTATGGAAAGCTATAAGTGAAGTACAATTATTTGGTTTGGGATGGATGGGTGGCAAATATTAAAACCTTACTTTATACCTTAGCATATATAGCTTAGCTTGCAGTTGCTTTACTACCCACTGGGATTTTGAATGTCATTTCTCTCCTCCTTTGACTCACTGTCTTCATGTCCCTTTCACTTCAAAAGCATCAATATAATGGGATAACATACATATTATCTTTTACATGGTGGAATGCACATGGATTCATACATATGTGCATTATATTGCATGCCTAAGGATATCACATCACTTCTTTTAATCTTCTTCTTTCAAATCAAAATATATATCCCTCTTTAATTTTTTTTTTTAATTTGTATCTTTTCATCTTATAAGTGATTTGAGCTACATTTATTATATATATAATTGCATATTTTTCCTAAACAATATTGTACATTTGTATCCCGCCACCGCTTTAAAATACTTAATTATTTCCTATAATATATATCATATCGGATAAAATTTCAGTACCTGATCCTATTAAAATTTAAATAAAAAAAATAAAAAGATATGAACATTTTTAAAAATTGAACACGTGTATGTAGAAATGCCTTTGAAAGAGTTGTCTCCCAAATTGTAGAGATATGGTATGGATTAATGCAAGAGCATTACAAAGTATGTTGGGTAAGAATAGAACATGATTTTCTTGATTAAGACATGAGCCATTTATAGAAGGAAAAGTCTAACCAATCTAGCTACAAATGTGTCAAGCGCAAGAATGGGTCAAATCCCACGGACCTGGCACATAACTTGATAAAAATCCACCATTACAGATCCCAAGATGGGCTATGGGATGGGAATGGTTGGGTACCCCGGTTCGAACCCGAAATCGGCCTCAAAGCGCACAAATTGATCCGAATTGCCTTGGGTCGGACCGCCTCGCTTGGCCTGAACCACCTTGGTCTGGGTCACCTTCATTGGACTCGGGTCGACTCTTCGGTGCAGACCGTTTATCTTGATCACAGGTCTACTTCTTGAGCCCTGGGTTTTCATTCTTGGGCTATTTTCAAAATATTCATCAGTAGCGTAACACACTCTCCATGGCTAATTGATACTCATGTAATCATCAACCAATAGACATTCAACCTTACTAGAGCATGATCAATCACTCATAACCCACAATCCCATCGTACAACCTCTCCTACAAAATAATTTGAAGCTCTATTTTACTCTTGATAAATATGCGTGTCGCCTGAATATCACATAACACCCCACAACATGCTTGCATTCTTCCAACAAGTTAAGCATGGGATCGGACTAACCATGACTAGTTCCAAATTACACTAATAAGGCACGTTGAAACCCTATACCACTTGCAATCTGCATACCCTTGAGCATATTGCCCAAGCCCCAAAGTTTCAATAGTTAGCTATCATTAGGCTCCTAAATCATTGCTTGGGCTATTCATTTCTAGGTATTGGGCCAATGATCTTTTGTTTACTAATAGTAGGCCTAGGCGCAAACCATCACCCCAATAATATTAACGTATGGCCTAGGGCCCTAGGCCCACAATTACATTTTGTTTTGGTTGCACCAGCTATCCCTTAGTCAGAAGATTAATCCTCCGTCCCAACAGTCAACACACTAAATGGTAGGAGACTGACCAAATAGTTTGTTCCATTCACATGGATAGGGATAGAAAGCCTAATGTCATGCTTAAGCGACGAGGTGTTGAACCACCACGCTAACCATGTTGGTTACAATTACATATGTATGTACTTCACACATACATTTATGCACACCAATTGACACCGACCTCTAGATATAGCTAGTAGATAGTGAATGTATTATTTTATTTTCTTATATTTACATAGTAATTATTTCTACACTTGGATGAAAAAATATTGAACTTAACACACAATCTCTACCCAACAAAAGCTCGAAAGATAAGCGTTTACATGCGTCACCAACCATTCAATACAAGTGTATATATATATATATATTAACTTCTGTATGAATATGTACGAGAGAGCACCTTCATTCAACTTATCAAATCCTTAGTTTTGAATTACTATTATAAATCATGGTAGGAATTTGGATTTGTTCATATGATTAAATGAACACCACACCTAAGTACCTAACCCCACCTACTTGGAGAATAAAAAAAGAAGGAATTTGAGGAACCATTCCACAAAAAATCCGGAGGAGCCAGCTGTTCTACACTGGATAAAAAAACGACGACGTACCCGACATCGGAGTTTGACCCGAACCATCGATGCCATCTCCCCCTTCAATTACGGACTTACCATACATATATCGCTTTTAAAATATTCCAACAAATAATTAACTTTGGTTTTTCAATTAATATTAAAAGAAATCTAATTAGTTTATGCCGGATTGCCGGATAGTTGACTGTCTTGTTTTCTTTTCAATTTTCGGCGGCAACTTAGTTCGTATTTTAGTTCATTTGCTTTTGTAGTTTACTACGTATTAGTTAACGTTAATTTAATTTAATAAATGTTTTAATACGTCAAGAGTAAAGTAATTAGGAATTACAAGCATTATTGACTTCACTCTAATGTAACAACATTAGAAAGAGAATGTTGTGAATCTGGTTAGGGGAGCAACTAAAGAAAAAGTGAAATCAAAGATAGAATGTTTTAAATGAGATGCTATTCCGTTTTGTAAATAAGTTAGCGTTCATGTGAAGTACAAAAACGACCTAAAGGCCTCTAGCTTATAAAAATTAAAGTTAAAATAACTTTCAAACGTTTAATCTTTTATATATAGATAATGAACACTCTCAAAAATAACTTTACGATATGCCTTTTCCCACGCCATACACATAAGCCAAACATAAATAACCCAAAATTCTGCAATCCGAATGATATATACTACGTACCGGCAAATGCACTCCAAATTGACCTGTCACATATATAATCATCAACATAAATCTTGACAAATCTAGAATATGCTCTGGACCATTTAATATGGATCTCATGTTTTAATTTAATATTTAATAACAAACTTCCCTAACCCACTCCGCCGTCCTCAAGATGCCGGAAACAATCAGCAATACAATGCATTCCGCCATAGTTAGTTATCTTAATGTGTTTATAAGACAACATTACAATTGTTAATAAAAATAACTTACGCCTCAAAAGTCAATAAAGGATTGTTTATTTAAAAAAATAAAAAAGAACAAATAATTAGAAATGATTACATAACCCACATGTGTGTTAGTGTGTAGCAGGGATTTATATCTACGGTTTATTCAATGACTTGACTTTTACCGATCATTTGCAGGGTGTTTAGTTGTGATGAGAATTTGAAAAGAAAAAAATTGTAATTTCATCGGAAAAAGAGTTAATACCACAAATGGTCCTCTGACTATTGGGGTAGTACTCCTTTTAGTCCTCGACTTTCAATTCGACCACAAATGGTCCTCTGACTTTCATTTTTGACCACAAATAGTCCTCTGTTAACATTTATGTTAAATAGGTGTTAAATCTAGGGGTATTATCGTCAAATTGATATATCTAATGGTCATAAAATAAAAATGTTTACAATTTTCACCAACAAGCATAATTGAAACAATTAACAAATATAAATACTCCTAAATAAAAAGACAATATACATTTTTCTCGTAAATTATGCGTACAAAATGAAGATTTAATATTAGTGCTATCTTTTTTAATTTAACCAACAGATTAAAATGGAAGATTTTTTTTTTTAAATAAACCTTGCTTCCTTCATTTTCATGATTGTTCATACATGGCCGATTAATAGTTTTCATTTTTCATTAGTTGATCAAACATTTTATTTGGGACATAACTGAAGGCTGTCACCGTTGAATTAATATAATTAATCAAGTACAAATTGCGAACATTAATCATAGATTTTTAATTAATTTGTTCATTTATGTAATTTGTCACGTCCATTTTGTTTTTATAATTATTAACTTAATGTTTATTAATGTTTGAAATTAATTATGTTGTCATATAATTTTAAAAAAGAAGTAATCATAATAATATTAATCAATTTGACGATATTACCCCTAGATTTAACACCTATTTAACAGAAATTTTAACAGAGGACTATTTGTGGTCAAAAATGAAAGTCAGAGGACCATTTGTGGTCGAATTGAAAGTTGAGGACTAAAAGGAGTACTACCCCAATAGTCAGAGGACCAGTTGTGGTATTAACTCTCGGAAAAACATAAGGTAGGAATTCAAATTCTATTATTTGGTAGGGATAAATAGAGTTATTGAGAATTGAAAGGAAACAAGTGATATAAAAATTAAAATGCACTTGTGTGTAATAATAATAACTATTAATTAATGTCACAATTCGTTGATTTTTTTTAGTGGCGCAATTCAAGAAATTTTGCCTTTAAATTAAGAAAAAATCTATAACATTTGAGGGGTATAAAGTGTACAATCAATAAGAAAAATAAAATATAAAATTAGTAAATATTAAATAATATTAACTAAAGAGTGTATAGTAATTTTGTATGTTAATACGGATTAACTTATTATTTTGGACTACGACATTAACGTTTAAATTATCATGTATACTTAACTAAAGAATTGCATCAACACGGCGATAATTTTTCTGACTCGTTCATAGTTTAGTTTGTTTAGACTCTTGCTGTCATGTACAAATAATTGTGTAGACTTGTAAACCTGTTCACACCAAATACAAATATAGTAACATATATGCATATCACCATTATATTAAGTATTACAAGATTAGTATATAAATACTCAATATAAAATCAATTTAATTAATTAAATTATGCCCTCAAATCAAATGGTGCTTCATCTAATCATCTTAATTAGAGCTCATTGAAATACCTAAATTATACTACGTATTGATTTAGGGCGCCAAGCCGCCAGTACTTCTGTGCTTCTAAAAGTACAAGCTAGATGAACAATGTTATATATATAACATACTCAAGTGAATCAATGGTATTAAAAAAAAAAACTAAATAACATTTAGTAAAAGTGATAATTTTGATCTTTAATATGGGATATAATGGGTTAGTCAATCTCTTAATTATTAATGCTTTTGCATGAGTAATGAAAAGTGAAAGTTTTTACTTATGATCGCAAAATCTCTCTTTAGGCCATCACTAGCGTAGCAATGACTACTTTTGGATTGCTATAATAAGGTGCACTTTGAACCCATAGCTGACTAGCTCAAGCCTAAAATGTCGAAAAAAACAATAGATAACTCTTGTAAGGAGTCAAATTTGATACAGTACTTTATTGTTACTAAACTTATTACTTGATCAACTTGATTACGGTTTCCTCTATGCATGGATTATTACTCCTTTTATGTATGTATGTGTACCAAAATGTATAGATACTCAAGTATTAAACACAATAATATTTAATTGAAGATGTGACGATGAGCATGCATATGTGTTCTCCACAGCCAGGCTGCCACTACTAGTAGATAGGGAGATGTTGAGGAAGTGTGGTACGTCGTCAGTAATAATGTTAGTCACACTAATTTACACTACAGCTGCACAATTAGCTGTAGTTGTTTTTATATATACACTCAGGTCGAATTAACTGCTTGAGGTGGGCTCCACAGACAGGTGGAGTCCATCTTTATTAATTTGTAAATATATGTTTGTCCATGTATATATATACAATAATATATATACATGCTGGCCTGGCGAACTACCAGCTGAAACTATATTGAATTTAAGGATGTATGGTATTTACGCGGTTAACCAATTCATTTATTTATTAACTTGTCAGCCATAACAGATTAATAATATCTTCAATTCTTATTGGTGAGAAGGAAAACTATTATAATATGATGGTATGTACGTAATAAATCTACTTATGTGTAATAGTTCATAATGAGTTTGACCTAAAAATATGTCGGCAATAATTGAACTTATAACTTTTTGGTATGAAAAGTGAAGCACACACCAAGTTAGATCATGCATTTCATATCCTGAACATTATAAACTATTCCCTAATTAGCTATAGCTTTTTTTCTTTCTTTCTTTTTTTTTTTTTGAAAACCCTAATTAGCTATAGCTAGATGACAAACTTAGTAACAGTATAAATATAGAGTTTTAATACCAACTTGAAAGTTAAAAATAGCTAATACGGAGTAAATTATTTTGTTACTCCATATATGATATATATATCCTATGAAGGTGGAAGGTGCAAGCAGACACAAACTGAAATATATACAATTATGATTGGTCTGGCAAACGTAGTACTCCGTACTATGTAAATCAAGTAACTAAGATTTTTTGGTTTAAATTCTTTCATATTTTATATTTTCTTTTAAGTACAACTAATAAAAACGATGATGGCAATATTTAAACTCAGAATATATTAAAGAAATTTGATTTGTCTTTGCTCATTCCTGCGTTTCTTTCTCTTAACGCACAAACATTTCAGCGTGCACGTATAATTTACACATTATTTTATTCTATAATATGAAACAAAAATAAAATAATAAAATAAAGACTGACAGATAAAGAAATATTTAATTCTTTATACCAAGAAAAACATACGTATAAATGTAGGCACAAGTGGTATCTAATTAAGATCTTTCGACATACATTTAATTCTTCTCTGTCGTTTCTTCATCGCCTCCAACGCCCATAACCAATGGGGTTTTCTCTTTTTCATGCAATCGCCTTTTTTCTCTCTCTCTTCATATTGCCATTTGTCTCCTTCTCCGACGCCGGCGCCGGATTTCAGTATCTTAAGCTCCCGTTGCTACGTAAGAATCCTTTCCCGCCAAATCCTGCGAAAACTCTATCCGCCGACTCGAGCCGGCTTTCGGCTTTATTTACTTCTGTTCCCGGGAGGAGGGCGAAGCTCCCCGTAACTTCCGGCGCGAATTTCGGTACCGGACAGTATTTTGTGCAGTTGCGAGTTGGCACGCCGGCGCAGGAGCTGTTTCTGGTGGCGGACACGGGGAGCGACCTCGTGTGGGTGACGTGCTCGGCGTGTAGAGAGTGTTTGTCACGCGGGAACGGCACGGCTTTCCTCACGCGCCGCTCGTCTACTTTCCGGCCGTTACACTGTTTTGACTCGAAATGTAAGCTTGTTCCCCCGCCCGCGAACGCCTCCTGCCGTCGCACGCGCCGCGGCAGCGCGTGCCGCTACGAGTACTCCTACGCCGACGGGTCCCTCACAAGCGGGATCTTCGCTCGTGAAACGACGACTTTTAATGTCAACTCCGGGAGGGCAGTGACCTTCAAGAACGTTGAGCTCGGATGTAGCTTTGAAGCTTCCGGGCCGAGCGTTACAGGCCCGAGTTTTAATGGAGCCCAAGGGGTTTTAGGTTTGGGCCGAGGCCCGATTTCTTTGGCAACTCAATTGGGCCGGAGGTTTGGGAACAAGTTTTCTTACTGCCTCAAGGACTATACACTCGCACCAACGCCGACTAGCTATCTGTTAATCGGCGGCTCGAAAGCCGAAGCCGGCGCCGTCAACGACTCGGAAATGAACTTCACTCCAATCCTAAACAACCCTCTTTCCCCAACATTTTACTACATTGGCATCGAGAACATATTCATAGACAATTTGAAATTACCCATCAGTCCTGCAGTTTGGGCCACAGACGAGATGGGCAATGGGGGGACAATACTGGATTCAGGGACAACATTGACATTTCTCGTCGAGCCAGCCTACACTAGAATAGTAACGGAGTTCAAGCGGCGCGTCAAGCTGCCAAAGCCAGCCGCTTTCACATCGACATTTGACCTGTGCGTCAACGTCTCCGGCGTCCCAAACCCGAATCTACCTCAACTAAGTATACAACTCGCCGGCGGGTCGATTTTCTCCCCGCCGACTGGGAACTACTTTCTCGACACGGCGCCGGACATCAAATGCCTCTCACTACAACCGGTCACGTCGAGCTCCGGTTCCTCGGTCATCGGAAACCTAATGCAACAAGGATTCGTGTTCGAGTTTGACAACGATCATTCGCGACTAGGATTCTCACGGCATGGGTGTTCTTTATCCTGACACTGTGTCATTATCTATAATTTTTTAATAAATTTCTTCTGTGTATTAATTATATTTTTTTCAAGTTTAGTGTATGTGCATGGAAAGTGATTATTTATATTATTTAATGATAATCATGTAAAGTGTAAACTAAGTGAATTTTACGCAATTGATTCCGAATTTATTTTATGCTTATTCTTGCGTTAGCATGACACAAAATTAAAGAAAATGACTAATATTTTTGAAAATAATAAAATTAAGGAATTTTTTTTTACTGTGTTGCACTGGCTTTAATAATATTTGGTACAGTTATGTATAGCTCGCATGATTATATTATGCATTATATTAATGGCAATAGTTTCTACTACTATATTCAATATAATTATGTATGAGTATACATAATTATATTAGATATTATCGACATAAATATTAATCAGTACCATAAAAGTTGTCACAACATTAAATATTACCTATATTGAAACAAGGTTTCAAGTTTGACTCGATCCCCGTAGAAGTTGTTTGTTGGCCTTCTTGGTTTGAGTTGGTCAGCGTGCAGCTAGCGACTGCAAGCTTTAATTTCCTATAAATCAAATATGTACTACATATCATAAATATAACACGTAAAACAGTAGGATATTGATGATTTTGTTGGTTTGGTGATGAGTGATTTTGATGCTTTCACGTGAAAATATTGTAATGAAATAAAGAATGGTTTGGGGGGACATGTGGGGAAGGGGAGAAGGGTACGTTTCAATCTCTAAGGTAACATGCCTTACCCCAAAATTTCAACTCAAAAGTGTGTATATATACACATGATTATATTGTATTATGCCTTGTAAGTCTAAGGTTCTCATTTTAATTTGACAATGCGTGCCCTAATGTTATTATCATGCAATTGGACTATTTTGTAGGGTTGTTGATTTTATTGGGTCAACTCTGATCTATCACTAATATAAAATTCAAGAATTTTCATTTTGACTAAACTTGAAACACAATGCAAATTTGATTAGATATAAAGGATGTTGATAGTATATGTTAATTGGTCATGCATAATGCATTATATATATATACATGAAACTTGTTGAAGAATTACTATAACTTTGTATTCATACATTGCGCACAATAGAAAAATAATTTATATATACACATAGGAAAAGCTAGAGAGGCACTCAAAACTAAGATTCAAATTAAAGCTAGCAATTGCAAACTAAAAAATTATATTTACCCAAGAAACACTAACTCCTTTTTCAAGAAAACATGATATGTGGAGTCTCAACTAGAGCTGTCAAAACGGATCACGCTAATCCGTCTCTATTCTTCAGCCACTAAATAACCATGCAAGAATCACTTTCAACCATGAGCCATTGAATCTCACTATCCCATGCCAGTTACAATCCCCATATATAAATGGACCAAACCTTTGCCTCCACAGCAAAATAATAAGCTCTAATATTATAGGTTAGGTGAAACCTTTGAACTAGTTTTCATCATCATTAAGTAAAAAATTCTCACACTCTACAATTTTTTTTATCACTTGTTTATATAGTAACCATCAGTGTTGAGTTTCAGCCCTAAGATGATTTATACACTTAATTTGTTAAAAGAAGTATTGGATTCCATGCCATATATAATTTCATATTGACAAATGACATATCACCCAATGGACTAAATTTACTTTTTCATTATGTAAATGTATTCTTTCTGCTGACTTCAATTATGTTGTCAATCATCATATATACTAGAGAATCCAATACTTCATAATAAAGGTGTCCATCTTCAATTCTCCACAATTTGCTCTCAAATTACCTATCTATCCTTCTCTCTCTCTTTTTATTTTAGGGTAGTTGGACATCACCCTTGCCCCTTACATGTTGGAGAGAGACTTTAGCAAAAAAAATTTCTTTATTTTACTCTGGATAAATCTCCATCAATCTAATTACTTATGGACGAACATCATAAAATAAGAAAATTATAATCCCTTTAATACTCAATATGATACTTTAATGATTAGTGTAATCATTGTTAGACCCCACTTGTTTTGCCGGATAAGTATGTATATATCCTTGTGGGTCGTGGCTTTTCTTCCTTTAGAGGGTTTGGACTTTAGAAATATACATACTCCATCTTTATTTTTTGGGGATATGATGTCAAAAGATTATCAAAATTGAAAGGGATAAGCAAAATCTAGCGTATAAGTAACTATAGTTTCAGCCTATAAACTTTAGTTAACTTAACAAGAGGAACATACACATGCACATTAGATTTTTAATTTTTTTTTTGTAACGAGATAAATTTGCAGTCACTATCCGATAGTACACTGAATCTTTTATACTATCTTCGAGCAAAATATTTGATTTTTTTTTTATATAGCAGCTTGGACTACATGAATCAAAAAATTATAATGGAATTTGGGCTTAGTAGTTGACTTGAAATGAATGTAAAATATACTTTGTTTCTCGTGAATGAAACTTGGGCTAGGGTCCTCTTTGTTATGCATTTGGATATTGATGGACTTAAATAAGCTAAGCTAACTTCATAATGGGAAAAGAATAAAAGTTTTGCCAGCCCAAACTTCAATAATTCAAGGGTCCAAGTGAAGTCATCTGCAGTTTTAGTCAAGCAAGCTAGAATGACAATGGAGGATTAAACTTTTTTGGTGCATCTATTGATCGAGTATGTAAGACTCTTTATATAAATATCTTTATAACTTTGCACTGCTTACTTTGATATTGTAATTACTTTACGGTATGTGAGGTTCGCACATGAGTAGACATAAAGTATTGGTAAAACGTAGATTTGGATCGCAAAAACAAGACTTTTAATTGGTACCTTTTCTTCACCTACATAATACTTTATTACGATGATTTTTACAACGTCCAAAAGGGTGGTCGGTCAAATGAGTGAAACATGATTTTCAAATCTCAATTCTTAGCTTACAACACCCTCTTGATTAAGTTCATTGCATAAAGTCTTCTTAGTGCAGGTTATTACGGATGTGATATTAATTCTATACCCTAATATATAAGATATATTTATTTGGCAAAAAATAAAATAATTAGAAATACTTTATTTTAAAAATATGATATTTTTACGTATGATATTATAAAAAAAAAATTCCAATATTTTTATATATAGAAATGTAAAATGAAGTTCCACACATCTTTGTAGTAATTAGTAATGTACTTAATGATAAACTATGCATGCATATTTTATTGATAAGGTTAATTAACTAAAATTCACATGATGCATGTCGAGACATATTAATGAATGCATAACGTTGCTTTCGGATACAAATCCAATGGAAACTTCAAAGCCATGTCTACAAATGATTGAAAGAAATGTGGGGAAAAATTATCCAATTAATTTTTTTTAAACATACATCTTCAATTATAAAATTCTTAATGATGAAATTTATGTAGAAAATTTTGTGTGTGTGTAAGAGAGTGAATAATGTTATTTTTCTTCAAGATTTTACCTTATAACATTCACCTTCCAGTATTTGATTATAATCTCAATTTCGATATGTGAACCAAATGCCTTAATCATAAATTATTTATTTAGTTTGTAAAAAGAAAAAAAAAACTTTTAGTACTTTGTTATTATAACAACAGACACTGAATATGCACGTACGTACTAAGATCGAGGGAATTAATTAAGTTAATCAAACCTCTTAATTAGCTTTATAGATCTGTACGTCAAGTTGTGTCTGATAGGTATCTCATGCATGGGAATTATTAAGTCTTCCTAATCCCCTAACAAGTACTAATTTAAGCTTAATTAATCCTATATATGCAGCACTACTAACAGCCATAATTTAGAGTAATAATGCTAAGTACAGTACTTGTCAATTGTTGCATTCATAGTTCCTTCAACTTTTTTGTTTACAACCTCATAGTTTGGATAAATTAATGTCCAACACCCTTAGGAATGCGCCAATTTGTTATTTTAAGAAAATTATGCATGACACAAGCCTCGATTATCCGCCTTCTGATTCACATTATTTCCTGTGATCATGTTTCGATCTTGTATACCACCATTTGTAATGTTGTCACCACTAGACATACTACAACAAGTTCTGGGCAAACCGAAAACTATGTGGTAGCAACTGAAGACTGAAGTACAAAGTAAACTTGATTGTCGTTTCAGTGAAAAACGTGACTGATAAATCAAATTATTATTGAGTTGCCTAAGAACTACCGATTTTCATTACAGAAAAGTGGGATTAAAAGCTACTAAGGCATAAGCTCAATTAGTTAGTGAAGTGTGAAGGGAAACAAAATAAAGTTTGTGAAATTTGTATAAGGAGGTGATGGCATACATAGTCCAACAGCAATGAGCACAGATGTTGCCATGTTGGTTGGGAGAGACGAACGTCATGACAGCATGGGAGTGATGTCATCATCATCCCCACAAACAAATTAAAGAGGCTGTGTAGGTTCTGGGTATTTTTGTGTAGTGGTGGTGTAGCCATCATCAAGACATTGAATATTAGATACAGAATTATAAACAACAACGATTTTATAGGCCAAAAAGATGTCTTTTGGATGGGGACCAAACAGCCATGCGTGTGACCACCCATATGTGTCCAAGAACAAACCTTACCTTAGCCGTCCCCCCACGCCACCCCACCACCCACAAACCCGATCTCATCGAGAATAATCTTCTATATAAAATTATTTTAATGATAAAAGTATTCAATTCATTGTTATTCAGAAGTATTATTTTTAAAAAAATAAAAGCTTTCATAAGTACATATAACAATAAGTAGATATATTATATGTTCTTGGAGTTAGTGCTCTCACACACACATGTATATATGAAGTTTTATCTATACTCCCATCTGAAAATGAAAAGGCTTAAAGTTTTTATCTTATTAAGTAATTCAAAAAAAGAAGAAGATATATATATATATATATATATATATATATATATTCAATTCCCATGTATATACATCAAAATTTCCTTTTTTGGAGTGACGATTGAGTTTGATTAATTAAAGAAAAAAGTATAATAGATTTGAGAAAAATTATAATGAATGTTATGAATAGTAGTCAAGGTATGAAATATTTTGACTAATATAAAGTGTGAATTAATTAAAAAGGGAATAATGTAGAAGCTAGGGATATTTGATGGATCCCTATATATGTCCCAATGGTTCAACAGCAGCAGATGGAGACATCTCTAAATCAAGGTGGGACAGTTTTAGAATTTAGACGACTGGATCTAAGGTAGGTAGGGGACCTAAACATGCACTACCACCACATGGGACATTGGAAATCAATATGAAATTAAATATAATGTTACTTTTAATTTCTTCTTCAACTCAATTCTTGTTCTTGATACTGTTAATTGTTAGGTTTACATAGTATTCCTAGTTTCAATGCAGTGGTCAATTTAGACATGGATGTGGACAATATTGTGTCTTCTTCCTCTTGATGTTAACATGACTAGTGGTTGAAATATAATCAGACTCAAGGTTAGAGATTATTCCAACTTGTCAACCCCTTAATTGTACGTAAATAATTATGTGTAAAGTATGTGATTGTTAAAGCTAAACATAACTCTTACAGATTTGAATAATTGACCATATCATAAATAGTAATTTTGTATTTTAATCTTGTTTGTTGAATAACGAGAGAAATCAATACTCACAACTTGAAGGTGTACATTGGGTAAACCTGTCTAGCTTGCGACTCTACCCGAGAAAGTACCATAAAGAAGTAAATTAGTCTAGGTTGCTCATAACTAATCGGTTCAAACCAAAATGGTCAATCAGCCGTTTTCGCTTTGAGTTGAACTTATAACTTTGTAGTTACCAAATCAACAATTAATATAATCTCACTAACTTAACTGGAATTGCCTAGTATTTGAATCTTTTTGAACATATATAAAGGGGTTAATCTTTATATAAACTGACCAAATCTCTTAATGTATGTCTATATCTCTCTTAGCTTTGTCACAGACTCTCATCAAAATTATGGTGCTTAAAGTAGGGGCAAAAGGTGAGTAGGGTTGATTATGATACTTGTTTTACTTTTACTGAACCAAGCTCCTTATTAACTGTGTACTTACTCAGACTCTGTTGGTCAAGACCACCTTTGAGCAGAAAGCACAAACACATACACTTCTTTTGTTATCATCTCCCACATTCCACTCTTATTAATAATAATATATGGGGTAAATTTCTAGGTTTTTTCAACCATTCCTAGAGCTTTAATTTGATGAGCTTTGTGTTTACCTAAAATGCAATGAATTGAAGTGCTTTTTATCCCAACTACCCAACAAGTGGCAGCACCAGTGGCAGAAACCAGATAGCAGCAGCTACCTGCTACCTTCCTTCTCATATTCCATTTATGTATGGATTCCAAGGATACATGTTTTGTCTTTTGGAATTTTAATCTGGTCTTGTGGAGGATTAAGGTTATCCACCAACCAAACATATGTTTCTTTCCTTTCCTACTTTAACTTCAACTTTTAACCATATACTGTCATCACCATTCTCATCTTCTCCTTCACCTTTCTCCCTTTCTCTCTCTCTCTATATATGTACTGAGCGGCTGAAATAAAAAAGGTTAATAGACAGTTCCTACCTAGAGTTGGAACGACTGTTTCACTAATTTGGTTAGAGTTTCACTACATTATATTTGTTTTTTTTAAAATGCATGTATTTTGTGAATATGTAATAGATAATTATCAACAAAATATATAATTAAAAACAAGAATTTAGATATAAACGAGGGTTTTATATGGTGCCTAGTGGGAGCCATCGGGGTCTACATGCTATCAATGCTAAAGCCGCATGGAAGCCCAACAAAAAAGATATAGTATCCTAATTTTCGTACACATGGTATCATGAGAACTGATAAAGATTTGCTTTTTAATTTTTAGTCTTTAAAAATATCAAAAAATAAGGTTTATAATTATAAAATTATAATTAATTATGTGCATATATGTATTTTATTTATTTATTATCCTTGCACACTAAGGCTGTTGTGGAAGTGTTGACCCCCGGATACCTTGTTAGGATTTTGAGCGAAGAGGCTAACAGGGTTTTAAATCTCAGCAGTGAGCGTTATATTCGGACTCTGCTATTTAAATAGCCGTTTAATAGTATCATACATGTAAACTTGAGAATTTTATGTAAATAAGAGATTTATGTCAGCAATAATGATATTATTCACATAACATTGATGATTAAGTGTGAGTGAATTGAAGTCCATTATATTGGCATCCAATATTGTCTCCAATTTGGGCAGGCATAAAATTAAAGCTTCCCCTGACTAGTTGTTACATAGTCACAGTTTAATTGTTTACAGTTTCATGTGCTATGCAAAACATGAATGGGGGGTTAAAGTATTATGATGATATGGTTTTCACTGAGCTCAAAATGTTGAAAGAAGTTTTCAATTCCTAAAGAAGTGATGAATACATGCAACTGAAACCGAGGTAAGGGAAACTAACGATGGGGGCATATGCATATAGAGACAGAAAAGCAAGCAACTTTGTGGGGTGGGGGGTGGGGGTAGTAGGAGTGTGTTCCAAGACACAATGATTACATTGGTCTTGGGGAAGCAGAAAGGGTTGGCGTGAAAGCTAGCAATCTACTACTCTTACTACCATGAGAGGAAGAGAATAATAATATGGAACAACGTGGTGGCTTCACCAAGAAGAGTAGTATAGCAAAAACCCTATTTAAAAATGGGATGGAGGAACTTAGTTTATATATAAATACACCTCTTCATTCTTAGCTTAAAAGATATTCAAATTATGGAGTATTGAAGTCATATTGAGATAAATTAATCAATAAAATTTGTCTATAGTTGATTAGCTCAAATCAATAAGATTAATAGACAGTATTTACAAGTCAAATTTGGAGCCAAGAACTAATTAATGCTCTGACTAATCTATACTAATGTTACTAATTAAATTCCCTTGTTACATATGACATTCGATATTCTCACTAGGATAAGACTAATTTGGATTTGGTTCGAGTGACACTTATACATAAAGTTTTACTTAGGAAAGTTCAGGGTAAGGTTTGACTGAAATTGCAATTACAACGACAAATAACACTTGTTAGGATCAAACGTTTATCAGTCCTCTATGCTAAGTTATAACTAGTAGTGAAGATGCAACTTTTACTGACATCTGCCCAATAATTCCTTTACCACTTGATTTTGGACTTAGGCCTTTACCGACATTGGTTAATAGAAGAAAGTGGGAGGTGAGATGCAAGGAGGGAGGAATGGATGGGAGAGAGGAGAAAAAAAGAATGCCGTAAAGAGAAAGGAAAGGATAGTAACACAGTGCGTAGTGATCTCTATAAATGTAAGGATGTGAGTGGAGGTGGGAAGAGGGCCCAGAAGAGAAAGAAAACACAAGGGAACAGAAACATACCAACAAAGCACAAGGGAGAAAGGGAAACATTGGAGATGTCTAAGTTGATGGTATTGTGATAAAAAGGAATTGAAAGGTCTTTTCATTCAATTCCTTCTCCATCCATTCCATTCATTCAACTCCCACCCAAACAAAATAATCCAGTTTGCTATCTAGCTCAAGAACAAGATCAAAGAGACTTGCTAGAAGAAGCTAAGGGCATCATAAGCATAAGCTAAGACTCCACTAATATCATCATAAACACAGAAAAAAGCAACCCAAGAAAAGGTCTGTATGTCTTTCTTCTCCTTTTCTGTTTCCTTTTCAAGCCCTTTTTCCCCCTCCAACCCAAGCTAGCTACAAGAATCCAAGATTTATTTTGATCTCTTTATATATATTATATTCTCTAGTATGTGTGTGTGTGTGTCATACTATATATACTTTTCATCTCTTTGGGTAAGAAAGAAAGGGATGATTATATGATCAAACAACCCTAAAGTCCTTCTTCCAGTTCCATACTTGTTTTGTAGTTTCTGAACATTATTGTATTATAATCTGAACAACCAAAGATATGATGATGCACCAAGCATCCTTAATTAACCTTATCAACATCTTTGATATGATATATGTATGATCAAGAAATCTGTTCTGAAGATAAGTATATGTATAGTAGGTTTTTTTTTAAGGATCATATCAAAGATATGCAGCAACAAAGCAGCACAGATGCATACATGGGGAGTGGTGCAGGCAATACTAGGTCAGATTTGATGTTCCCAGAAGTGTCTCCGGTTCTTCCGTGGCCGGTTCAGAGCTTCAACCCGGTTACCTTCCAACCCAACCCGGTCCGTGACCACGACCAGTTTCTAATCCCGCCGCCACCCTCGCCATACGGCGGCTTGTTCAACAGAAGGCCGCCGCCGCCGGGGCTGCAGTTTGCTTACGACGGACAGACGTCGGAGCACCACCACCACCTCCGCCTCATATCCGACACGCTGGCGGGCCACGTGGTCCAGCCCGGCTTGGCGGCGCCGTTCGGGCTCCAAGCCGAGCTGCAGAAGATGACGGCGCAGGAAATCATGGACGCTAAAGCTCTGGCGGCTTCCAAGAGCCACAGCGAAGCCGAAAGGAGGAGAAGAGAAAGAATTAATAATCATCTTGCTAAGCTTCGTAGCCTCCTTCCCAGCACAACAAAGGTAAGCTTTTTTTCTTTTTTTTTTCTTTTTTTTTTAATTAACATAATCCACTTTATAACAATCATAATCATATCATTCTTTTGTGAACAAAAGAAAACCATAAATTTAATATACACTTTTAGATCTTCCAAGATCTTGCATTGATCAGTCATGGAACCAAAAACATATATATACTAATAACAAAAGACCTTAACAACAAACCACCTAACAAAAATAACACAAATTAGATTTATTGATATTTGAGAAGACAAAATTATATATCGACAATAAATCCCAATTAAAGTGTATCATGTTCAATAATTCCATACAATTCGACAATAAATTTTACAATTTTTAGACCGTGCATCGCACGGGTAAAATACTAGTATATATTAAACTAAACAGTGTCTCCATTTCAATTTGGAAAATTTTGGGATATTTGGACTTGTATAGTAGTGGGAGTTTCGAGGAAATTAAAGAAGAAACGGGGAAAAGGAAACAAAGCGTTAATGTCGCATGGTTGATGTGTTAAAGAGAAACCAAAGCAACAGCGGAAAGCTTCCCAGCTATGGGAAACTCTTGATAAAGAAATCCTATGTTACAAAAGACAGACAAATAAGCATTCTTGTCTGTCGTGCCCGACCATTTTGTAAGCCTTAAACCCTACTAACAAATATTTCAACGCTAGTAATAATCTACTCAATTCAAGCTAGTTTATCTTTTGTGTTCCTTGGATGCCTAGGATACTGACTATAAGTTTATGTTGTCATTCAAAAAAAAATTCAATGTCCATTTTATTATCTTATTTGAAAATACATTTTTATACATATTTTCGTGGAATATAATGTATTAAAATGTTGATATTATGGGCATTTTTAATGTCTATAGTGCAATATAGTGAGTGTTGATTAGAGATTATTGGTGAACATGGGTTTGGGATTTTGAAAAAAAAAATAATAATAATGTAAAGGTGAAGATGAAAGTGACGTTGAAATGGAATGAATATGTAAGGTAGTAAGAGTGAATATAAAAAATAAAATGCTGATTTTTGGATGTATATATAGACGGATAAAGCTTCATTACTAGCGGAGGTGATACAACACGTGAAGGAGCTGAGGAGGCAGACATCAATAATCTCGGAGACCACCCAAATCCCGACGGAGGTGGACGAGTTGACGGTGGACAACGCCGCCGACGACGACGGAAAGGTGATGATCAGAGCCTCATTGTGCTGCGAGGACAGGTCGGACTTGTTGCCGGACCTAATCAAGGCGCTGAAAGCTCTGAGGCTAAGGACTCTCAAAGCCGAAATCACCACCGTCGGCGGCCGTGTAAGGAACGTTCTGTTCATCACCGGAGAAGACGGCGACGGCGGCAATGACGCGCCGACGCAACAAAGTCTCCAGCATTGCTCCATTAGTTCGATTCAAGAAGCGCTGAAAGCTGTGATGGAGAAAGGTAGTGGGGAAGAGTCTGGTACTGGGAATGCAAAGAGACAGAGAACCAACAATATCAATATCCTTGAACAACAACAACAACAACAACATAGATCTCTCTGACAACAAATCAATAATAAATAGTAATAACTTACTCTCATCTCATCTTATGTTGTTTTAATTTCCTGGTGCTTTGCTTTTTTGTTTTTTGCATGTATGTGTGAGGCTGTGAGCTTTAATTTCTTTGGGGGTGTTTTGTTTGGTTTGGTGATATACTGGACATTATTGGACACATTTCACATATGGGATCAAAGATTCTGTCCAACTTTTTTTTTCTTCCTAAAATGGGAGGGGGGGGGGGGGGGTTGATGTGTTTATTGATGAGAGAAATTAACCCCAGAAATTAAAGAAAGAAAGCTAACGTAGAAACAAGAATGTTTGATTACGTTGTTGATCTGGTGCAAACATGCAGTGTGTTGGTTTGTAATTTGTTGTGATAGTGAGGGAAAGAGAGTGTGTAATGACGTTGGGGTTTCGTCATCTGATGTCACGTACGTTAATTCTCACCCACCATCACCGCCACCGCCAACCGTCCTCCTCCGCCTTCTGATTGGTGTTTTTAGGTTTCCAGCCAGCCGGAGATACACTAACAAAGCTTGTGGCTTTGATGGTTTCTGATTGATTGAAATTTGAAATTATTGGGGAGTATGTACATCTATATTATTGGTCGTCTATTATAATATATATCCTTAAGGTTTTCATATAGGGTAAGCATCTACTATTTTCGTTATTTTTATTATCAAAGTTTGACATATAAAAGTAAATCAAAGCTTGTGCACATTGTTTCTTGAATGTATGATTAAGTAGTATAGTACACGAAATATAAATTTCCTGGGCGTATGATGAATAGAAAAAAATATGCATGTAAAGATTCATAAGATCGAAATTTTAAGCAAATATAATGTTGCCACCCTAGCCGCAATGTCATAGTCAAATGGCAATACTAACTAATTACCTAGCAGGCCAGGAAACATGAAGGACAACTAAAGATCTTACAAGGATCACATATATATGCATACATCTGGCTACTGGCTTACACAACATATCTCTATATAATATCAAATAATAATGCATATTCATTATTTAATTTCAAAGAGTCTCAACTGCTCGAGTGATATTTTGTTGAATCTTTTTGAAATATGCTAAAAATAACACACATAGGCCCTGTTTGGTAAATAATCAGCCTATCAGTCAATTTTGGCTTATTTGATCAATATTAGTTGTTTGGTTAATAAGCTTTTCGTAACTCCAAAATGCTAAAATTCAAAAGGCTACTCAAAGCAGCCTTTTTAATTAGCTTTTTGAGAAAAGAAATTATACCAAATAGCTGCTAACAACCAATTTATTAAACAACTTTCTACAATCAACTAATATTATCAACAAATTAATTATACATTCTAACCCAAACAGCCAATCCAATCAGCCAACAGTCATTTACCAAACAGGGCCATAGTGTGTGTTTCAAAATGAAATATGGTAGCGGACTATCTTACTTAGGAATCCCGGCCAAGAATTATGTGGGAAGATTGCGCCATTACAGTTTGGTTGTGGAAACAAAAGGGACAACTAAAACTATTAAGGATTACACATAGAACTAGATGAACATAAATGTGAAATGAAAATAAAAAACATATTTATAATGTTACATAGAAAATTTAATAATAATAATATAATAATGATAGTTTGTGTATATATGCATGCAATGCATGCATGATATATTGGGTTGGGGAAGCATAATCTAGGTGCAGCTGATAAATGTTGATGAGAATTCAACTGAGTAATTAGTATGCGCTGCAATATGTATCGGTCCAGCTGACAATCATTATGAGCATGTTAAACAAAATCTAATGGATCCGCCCTGTAGGGACTGCATGCCAAATACTTATATATACACTGCCTTCGTAGCAATAAAACAGAAACTTTATTATTATATATGGAAAATAAACGTGTCTATCGGGGAATTGTTACCGGGTTTATTGCGGGCAAAGTGGAGGGTTGTAAAATATAGTAAATGGCCCATGCAGGTCTCGAACCTGCGACCTTCGCGTTATTAGCACGACGCTCTAACCAACTGAGCTAATAGGCCAATGGTTTTGAGTGTCTTCTTTTATTCTAAAATTGGAGTAAGTTGTTGGCAAGTTCACCTTTACCAACAGTGCTTTGACTTGTTTGTAGTTTGGTCTCCGCGCTTTGAAGTTGATTGTGTATGGACTGAGGGGGTGGGACGCGAGATTGGTCAAGAAAGACGAAGCGAATATTATTCACTAAATTTGTTAGGGTGTGGGGGTGACAGTGTTTATTGAACTACTGTTAAGGTACTGGGTAAAGATGGAGTCAAACTGCATTTGGTAAAGGGAGTTGAGAAGAGTTGCAGAGAAAGTAAAGGGAGCGAGAGGGCAACTTTTGAAACACAGCATTACAGAAATTAGGGTGTTTGATTCTTCTCATCTTACAGCTTTCCCATGGCCAGGTATCTTTTAATTTTAATGCCATTAGATAAATTGGAAAGAAAAACTCCAGCTTTGTTGATAGATGTTGTTGAATCTTAATCTGAAAGTCTGGATTCTCAAGAATCATTTTTTATTTTTATTTTTCTTTTCGTGTATGTCTGACATCATTAAACTTAAAGAAGGAAGAAATTCCGAACTTTATGAGTGATTGTTGAATCTGGAAGTAAATGAGTGACTTAAAGTTCAGATCTTTTTGGTCTTCTGAGAGTAGAGTTCTCCATGGCAGATGATTTTAATCTGAATCAAGACTTGGGTTTTAGTTTATCTGACACTCCATAAAAATGAAAAGTAAAATAAGGGAGAAATCAAACCCATTTGGTTTCCCAGTGAATGGGTTGAAAGGAAAAGGCCCATTTTTTATTTTGTAAATGATAGTTAGAACTTAGAACCAAACTGAGCTGCTATGTTCAGTGACTTGATGCATCTGTAGTGATTTAAATGGAATTGCTAATGTCAGTATTCCAAGATACTTAGGGATTTCTGATTGGTGCTTAATGAGATAAAATAGATTACTTCAGCTGAGAATGAATTTTGCTTTTGGGGAGTTACAGATGAAAATAACACAGTTCAGATAAAATTTATTCTAAATTGCTCATTTTGGTGTTCCTTTTCAATTTTCATTGCTATATTCTTGCTTTTGTGTTGGTTCCCTTGGTAGTTGGTTCAAAATCGTAAGCTTGCCCTCCCTTGTACTTTAATTTTGCAAATTGACACTGTTAGTTTTATATTCCAAGTCGTATTGCAACTCTGTAGCGGCATAGGCATGTTGAAAGAACAATGTTAGCATATACAACTAAACTCTTTGGGTTTAGATGGTAATTCCATGTACATTTGACGTTTTTAATAGATTGACCGTAGCTAAGGTAAAATGAAGTAGGTGGTTACTACATCTGACGTGTCTTATTTGGGATGAAATTACTGAATGACTATTTTCACCATGTGGAATTGTTCATTTATGCTTGTATTGTTCGATTTGAACCTTGCAGACCTTCATGGTTGGTTGACAGTAAGAGAATTGCAACGAAGATTAGAAGTGCATCTGATGATCCAGGAAATATTAACTGGAAAAGCAATCCTACAAGAACTTGCCCCAGTTGCCACTATATTATTGACAATAGTGATGTAAAATCCTTTATCTATGACTTTTGCTTTCACTGGATAATTTACTAAGTACTGTGCTTTTTTTGTTTGATATGATACGAGATGTAAAATCCTTTATCTACATTCAAATTCATGTTTTCCTTTATTTTACGTGTGATTATGTGAAATCCTTTATCTTCCTTTTCTGTTTTTTGAACCATTGTCCTATGAAACATAGTTTGAGCTTGATTGCTTTTGTTTTAGATTTTAGCTAGGCACAGTCAGTCGTAATATCCGTTTCTCAATATGCATACTGATACTCATTTCTTCGGTCAATTTTGTGACAACATTCATACATCTGGGAATCTGTTTGCTAGAAAGTATCCAATGAGATTAGAGTGCAAAGAAAATGAATTATAGTAAGATAAGTGAGGGTATTCATCTTCCCTCTACAATTGCAGTCATCTTTAGATTTTTAGAAACTTAAAATGTTGTCATTCAGGAAACTCATGAGTGGCCAGGATTGCCAAGAGGTGTGAAGTTTGATCCGTCTGATCAAGAGATTATCTGGCACTTACTTGCAAAAGTTGGCCTTAATGATTTGAAATCTCATCCGTTTATTGATGAGTTCATTCCGACAGTTAATGAAGATGATGGGATATGCTACACTCATCCTCAAAATTTACCTGGTATTATTCTAAGATTCTTAACTTTTGGTCTCCACTTCTTTGTTGTTTTGTCCTTAGCGTCTCTTATGGTAAAGGGCCAACCTTTTAGGTGTTAAGCAGGATGGCACTGTGTCCCATTTCTTTCACAGAGCTATCAAAGCCTATAACACTGGAACTCGAAAGCGTCGAAAGATACATGGCGATAATTTTGGAGATGTTCGTTGGCACAAGACTGGTCGCACTAAACCTGTGGTCTTGGATGGTATACAAAGAGGGTGTAAGAAGATAATGGTTCTCTATGTGAGCTCAGCCAAGGGTGGGAAAGCGGAGAAAACAAATTGGGTGATGCACCAGTATCACCTCGGAACAGGGGAAGATGAAAGGGAAGGGGAATACGTTGTTTCCAAAGTGTTTTATCAGCAACAGCAAGTGAAGCACAGTGAGAAAAATGAACTTGAATCTCCTGAGGAAACTGAATGTTTGGATGCTAAGAAAGATCCTTCGACCCCCAAAACTGTGACTCCTGAACCCCTTCATACAGAAACGAGACCATCGAGTTTCGTTGCAGGACTGGAGACCCCTATTCCCTATATCAGCTCTAATGTTCAGGTGAATTCGATCACTTCTGCACCAATTTGAAATTATTATGTTGCCTATATTTATTCTTCATATCCAAAAAGACATATTTTGTTGTACTTATGCACTTGCTTAACCTTCAGCATCGGGAAGTGGATTACACGGAGGCTGACATGGAGATCCCATTGGAGAAGGCTGATAATCAAGTTGAAATCACACAGAATCAAACCGAACAAATGGAGTTGCAAAATGAGAATGAAGCTGGTGAGGAGCGGAAATGGTGGGATAGTGAATCACAGAATCTGTTAGACTCGCAACAGCTTGTGGAAGGGTTGTCCTTATGTGATGAACTTCTCCAGAGCCAATCTCCAAATAGGGATGGGGATCAAAACGGTAAAGAGCATAAGTCCACATCCTGTCTTTCTGATTATAGACACTTAGGGCCAGAGAATTTTAAGAAGGATCTAGAGGAGTGCCAAGAATTGGTCCTAGATGTGCCACCTGCAAATCAAAGTGGTAAAGAGAAAAAGTGTATGCCCCATCTCTCTGATTATGGGCACTTAGGGACCGAGAATTATAAGTTATTAGAAAACAGCCAAGAGTTGGTTCTCGACCCTGAAAACATAATGCTAGATACACCTCCCGACTTTCGGCTAAGCCAACTTGTAAGTTATATTCTTCTTTTTTCTCATTGTTTTACATCCAAATGAATCATATCTATGCTTTAATTTTCTGACGTTGCTTGGTAATGTTCGATATTCAATTTTTTTTTCTAGGAGTTTGCATCTCAGGACAGTTATATTGCTTGGGGCGGGAACAATATCGATTCCACTGAGCAAGGTAGCTGATATCATCATTTGACCTGCACTTGTGATCCGAAGGGACTGGTAGTAATTTTGCTGAGTTTTGCGTGGGTGATTATGTAAGGCTGCTAGTATGCAGCATTAGCTATTTTGTGCAATGCACTGCTTATGTAACCGTCCTGTGCCACTGCATTTCAATATGCGTTTTTGGAGCTTAATCATCTGCACGGCGGCTAACTACCTTATTTCCATAGCAGCAACGAGATATCAATCGTCTATCTTGTTCTGTTGCTAATGTATTGTTTGTATATGTACTCAACCAACTGCATATTAATGGCATATTAACTATTTGGTTTGCTACCATAAAACTTCTCGCCTTTAATTTGTTACGCATTTCTAATCATCCTAGAAAAGTAGAAAATTGTTTCTTTGCTCCAATTATAACATTTGCAGATTGCAGTTAACTATCTTGGATTCAGATTCAGAAACCATGACTCCCTGGAGGCTAGTTAGTCATCGAGCATTCGGGATTCTTCAATCCTGATTACATCACTGCTGGTAAGTTAACAGAAACACAATTCGATTCTGTCACTCGTTGATATTGACGTGGGACTTGACGCCCTTAAAATCTTGAACATTATTTATGTTGGTGTGCACTTGGGAGAAACATTCTTAAGTTCAATGTTGTTTGAACGAGGAAGGGGTTGTTTTCCACTTAAATGTCTTGTCTGAGAGGTGAAAGCACAGCTGGTAGGATTGACATGTTCATGAATGAGAGGGGGGCAACGTACATGTCATTACAGCTACCATGAAATGCCACGAAAGAGACTGGGCATAATCTAGGATGATATGAGTATGTAGTTGTGGAAGGTTGTCGAGGGGACCATTAATGGCTACATTATGGTTCATTAACTCTTCTGAATGATTGCTTACGGTGAAGGTGGATGAGAGCCACTTATCCTTAGGGACATAGATTTTTACAAGCATGTGAAGGTGAGGTGGATTTGGAGGCAAAATCCATGGATTCTGCACGGCACTTATGTTGTATCAACATCTTCCAAAATGCCTATGAAATAGGGTATCACGATATGATGAGTACTTGTAGCATGGAAATAGGAAATGGAATACGAGAGTACGAGACATGGAGAAATGAAATGTGAGGAAAATGAACAAATAAAATTAAAGAATGGGTTCAAGTTCAACTTTAAGCGGAAGTGGTCTATTGACCTTCTTAGTCTGAGCCGGTCAGTTATGGACAACTGTTTTATCTTCTTGTTGTTCTTTATTGGCTAGGGTCACAAAGTGTGATTTACTCAGTGAACATCAACGGTTTCCTTCATCACTAAAAAAAATAATGTGTTCATAAATAAAAGTAATAAGCCTATATGGGTTTATTGTTGGAAATTTGTCAATTATCAATCACCTTTTTTTACCAACCAAAAAAATGAACGAAAATTAGCAAAATTATAGTGAGACAACACACAACATGAATGCACACGGTCTACTACAGAAATGCATACACATTAGATCTTGTGCACTAACTCTACTTTGTGTGCATTCCTATAGTAGACTGCGTGCATTCATGTTGTGTTTCACAATCTTAATTATGAAAAAATATTGTCTCATTTGATTATTTATGTATATAATATATATTGATGATATTATGCATGCTGAAAGAAGATTGAAGAGCAGGCTTGGAGGGAGTGGGCGCCATAGAATTGCGCAGTTTTGGATAAGAATAATGGAACTTATAAAAGAGCTGCAGATGTGGGTAATTCTTAGGTCCAAACAATATGGTATCCGGCCATCATATATACATACAGTTTTAAATAACTAACAACAAACATTTTCAAGTTTCTAAATAAAAATATGAAAAATACACGTCAATATTAATACATCTAATTTGCTAGAGGCGGATGTAGATTAGATCAGAGCTGATTTGGTAGATCCATGTTCGCTCATCCCAATGATTCACCTTATCCACCACAATTTGAGAGAAGCTTAAAAGTTTATATTTCTTGTTAGTTATTTTTAAAGATAAATGTATTTTTGAGTAGGTGTTGTGAATTGAGAGTAACAACACAAGAATAAGGCGAGGATGAAAAACAAATCCACGTGAAAAAGTGGTGAATAGGTAGAATAATATGTAGCAAAAGACAAACTGGTTCACACTGATATGACCAGCTGCACTTGATCCATATTCTTGCCATCAATAATTGTCTCCAAGATAGATCATGTAACATTGAACCCGGAAGAGTAATGAGTGAGTCCAAGCTGATCATGTTAGCCTACACAAACAACAAAAATGTGTCACGAAGAGATGAGATCAAAGGGTGTGAATTGATTTGAAGTACACACCCTTTCAAAGGTGCCCTCCATCCAACTTGCTGTGGTCCTATGAATTCCATGATGCCACACATTATGGGACCAACCAATCAACGTTAACACACTCATCACAATCATGCACCTACACATAATGTATTTCTACGCGTATACCCTTGCGTTCCTACGTTGTTGTTGTTGTTTAATACAGTATATATGTGTTACATATTGATTTTCTTGAAAAAATACTATAATTCTTGGCCTTTTTATTTTATGTATAGTAATTGGCACTTCATAGTTATCACTGCAAAATTTTTCTAATCAATATAATCTCATCACATTATTGATATTAGTTAGTGAAAAAGAACAATAAGTGGTCAGTGTTATTAATGTCTAAGGGTGTTCGACTAGAGCCCACAATTTGTTCAATTTGTATACCAACAAATTAAGTGGTGATCTCTCCAACAAAAAAAAAAGATGGATATTCACGTTCTTAGGGAGAGAAAAAGTATGCATATTATAACTCTTGTAGGGTTCAAAGAATTGACTTATAGGTAATCTGTAATCATAAGTTAAGAACAGCCACATATTTTATATCTCTTAATTATTGATAGTATGGCATTGAGAAGATCAAGTGTTATCCTTATAGATACGCAAGTTTATTGTATAGTTTCCTCGGGCATGGGTCCAAATTAAAGATTTGGACCACTCCTCCATTTCTCTCTTGGTGGCCTGGTAGATTAGATCTACACGATTGATCGGATATCATTTATATATATACTTAGCTAGACACAAATTTAAACACTTCACTTTTTTTTTTAATAGAACCAACAACCTAATTCAGAAATCATTTAATAAAACAAAAGCAAATGTTAAAAGAAAGCATTGACAATATATGTAGGAGTGTAAAAATTGAAAGTATAGATGTAGGAGGGAAGAATGGACCAAAAGTGAGGGAGACTTTATTTGATGATATATGATGATTAGATTAGAAAAGATTAGAAAAGAAAAGAAAGAGGGGGTGAGGGTGGTGGGGTTTTAGGAAAAGGGGTGCACGTGGGGGGATAAGGCTGCCACTTTGACTCATCAAAAAAGCTGTCGGGTTGGGTCTGGTTGGTTGGCAACTTTGGTGTTCAGTGGATCACAAATTCAACATTTATTTAACTCTCATCTATACTATTTTCTTGGAGTTGGAGGTGATGGCAGACATTACAATATTTTATTAAGGATTTACCCTCTCTTCATCCTAACATCCCATGTCCCCTTGTTCTTTCCCTTTCCCTTTTCCTTTTTTCTACACTCTTTTTGCAAAAAAAATTATATTATTCTACCATGTATACATACATTTGACCAAACATATCTTTTGAGTCTTCAAACATTATTGTTACACTTTTTCTTCCATGCAATAAGTGGATATAATATAATTGAGATAAGACTCATATGCAATATCTTATCTTAAATAATTTGTATCAATATAAGAACATTTACGACTCCTCAAAATTGATAATAACCGATAGCACAAACTATATTATATTTAAAAAAATTACATTTTCCAAGGCAAAAAATGAAAACATGATATGATATTCAACCGTTTGGTCCAGGGTTTCCCATTAGTCATAAATATGTACAACATTAATTAGGAGTCATTTTCAACCGTACACGTGGTGCACGTGAACTGGTTGGATCATATCACATAGCTCACTGGTCCCACATTAGTGGCTTTGAGCCTTTGACCAACTAACCAATAGCCTTGTGAATATTAGGTATTACTATTAGCTTATGAATTTACCTTTTAATTTCCTTTATATTTCTTCATTCAAAACAGTTTTAATTTACACATGTAATTATAATCTCAGTTAATTACCTAGTACTTAAAGATGTGCAATGAGACAACTCCACTCTTGTTCAATAACTTATAAATCACATAGAAGATGTAAATCGTAACAGAAATATTTTATGCAACAAACTTAATCAAAAGAATATTAACAAAAATCAAATTTGTGACATTTTGTTACGAATATTATGCCTCACAGACTCGTTTATCCTTTTGGGTTTTATAAAGACTAATTTTCATGGGTATTAATATAATCTAAGCGCCATTTTGGTTGGGAGAAACTTCCAAACTTCAATTAATTAATAACCTTAAACTTGTTTATGTTGTTTGGCAGTGGGACAATGAAATAAAGTCGAAGAATTAAATTATATATTCTTCAACTATTAAGCAAGCAAGTAGGTTTATCGATGTATTATTGTATATTATCCTTCACTAATTACACACAAACAGACAAACAAAAAAATAATTTCTTAAAATTTTATTAAGTGCTATATATGATATGATTATTTGACAATGAATTTAAACTAACCGACAAATAGAAAAATAAATTATATGTTATTTCAACATCGTGCGTCAATAATATAATCATCATGCTTTGCAGACTGCTTTTTCAATATCATATCACCACTGAAATTAAAGAAATAAAAACAATATTTTGATTAAGGCCCTAGCTCACTTTTTTATTTTTGTGATAATATCCTGTGCATATATTCATCAAAGGATCAAAGACTATCTGATCTGTAAAACTAAAAATGCATTGAGAATATACCTAAGTTTATGTACAAACTGATAAAGCTAATAGGTAACTTTCCTAGGAAGTCAAATTTAGAACATTATAATTATCAAATTATCAGTCGAACTAAGCTAGTCAATTGGGGTTACGTTGCCCCTGAATAACTGTGCAAATGGTAGGTTAAAGTAAACACACCGAAGTTGAAAAGGGAAAGATAGAAGTAGTAGAAAAAGGAAAGAGAAGGGGAGACTTTACGCCGAAAGAATTAATGAAAATTAAAAGAAATTTTTAATATATCCAAGCTATGATAATGCATATCCAATGTACAGAAGCAGCCTTCTTGAAGGCTAAATATGATTAGGTAATAATATAATGGTACAAAATTTGTTGAAATCCTTTGGCTAATTGCTGCCAAGCTAGAAACCCTCCAAGAACAGTGCAAAACAGAAAACTATTGACCTTCACTATCATCATCACTACGTGAGATCTAGATTGGCGTGCAATTGCTAGTGAGATTTCTTTCCCAATTGGGAGATTGGGGAACTTCATTCCGCCCTATATAGCTAGCTGATGCTGATGTCTTCTTTATTGGAAGGGTCATCGATCGTTGTCCGAGCCCTAATTTTACATTTTTTGTCAAGAAATCTAAATTTAGCCTGTAGTCGTGTACTTGAACACCATAATCGGGCTCGATCTGACTTGTTTTAGCGGCGGAGACCTGGTAAAAGCCATGCATCGGTGGCCGTGCGGGTTGGGGCTTTAATCATCTAATCATGCCAGCATAGGAGCATGACCACACATCTCCTGATGATGTACAGCCTAGCCCTTTGTTCTCTTAGGGCTCCTCCTAGGCCTCTGCTGGAATTAATCCTTCTTTTGGAGGCTGATATGGTGGTGCTGCCCATCATCTTCATGTTTAGTGAATTGAAGGTGGAGAAATGGAAGGATTATTGATGAATTGAAGCTAAGGTGTTTGATGAATTGGGATTTTGGAGGGGTTGTTAAGTTCAAGATGTGGTGTGGAGTAGAATGAAAGGAGAACTTGGAAGGCAAAGAGTGATGAAGGGGATTTTTATAGGCTGTATGGAGTGTGGTCCTAAGTTTCATTGGTCTAGTAAAGAGCCAACTAATGGGCATCAAAGAGCGTGCAGTGCCCCCTAGCTCACCAGGCAATTCCAATTCCCTTTGGGATTCCATACCCCTCCCCCCACTTCATCCTAGTTTGGGTGGGTGGGTGGGTGTAGGGGGCACTTTAATTTCTTATTTGTCCATTCTCTAATTTGTTGTAAAATAAACTTTAAATGTCACAATATATATATAGACCTGTCAAAACGGGTTCAACCCGTCGAGTTGGGCCCGTTTAACCCGCATTTTAGACGAGTTGAGCTAGAGAAATTTCAAGTCGGGCCATTTTCAACCCGGCCCGTATAATCCGGGTGGGAACACGGGTTGGCCCGCAGGTTACACTACCTATTCATCTACATACTACAATTAACTAAATCTTCAAACAAAATAATTCTTGTTACTAGTACTTATTAAATGAAATTTGTATAAAAGACACATCAACTCTCAAGCTCATTCAAATGAATATATAAGATGAGATTCAAATTTAAGATTTCAACTTAAATAATAGATGTCAAACAATACACTAATTCAACTTTATAGTGCGCAATGTCACTCTCGTTACTTATTTTTGTGTAAGCACAACTCACCAACATGATGGGTCAACAATTACATCAATAAGGTAGCAAGGGTTATTGGAGAGTTTATGAGCTTACCCTACATTGTTGATGATGACCTTACAAGGTTTAATTTTGGTGAGCAAAAAAGGAAAAAGAAAGAAAAGAAAAGAAAAAAAAACATATCTTTTAGGTTAATTTATTTGTTGGATCCACCTAGATATGTTGTGTGATGGTTGAATCCTACTAAACAATGCACATCCTAACCACCTTTTGGAAGTGTTTAATGAGTGTTAATGATCTCATATATATGTATATATTATCCTTCATTTGACTACAACAAACATAATTGTCATTATGTGATTGTTGTGCCATCATGGAGTGCACTTAATTATTAGAAAATTATGTTTGTGCAGTGGTTAAGGTAAGAGGACAAATAATTAATAATAATAATTAGTTTAATTATTTAAGATAATATAATTAATATAAAACTGAACCCGTGTAAGTATATTGCTCATTGCAATTGGAAATATATAGAAATGAAATATATTGTAGTTTGTATTTTGTTGTTATTATCGTCGTCATCTATTATCGAGAAGAAACTTATTTTAATCTTTCAAATTTAAATAGTTAGGGAATTAATTATATATGTGTTTGGCAGCTGGCATTAATTAACTGTTTTTAAGGACTTAAAATGCAAGTTATACACATAAATTTTATTATAAATCACATGAAAGTTCCTGGCTACAAATATCTTAAACCGGAACGCTTCCCACTATGGTTTTTGGATGCCAAGAATTTTACGCTACCTGCCGATGGAATTGGATCAAAATAAGAGTCAAATCCTCACGTGAATATGTTCTAATTTTCTTTAAATTATTCTCACAATTTCTAACAAAGTACATATTGAAACTGGTGTAATATAATATAATGAATTCCATGTGAACAAATATGTTTGCTAGAGATATGTATATCTATGGACTGCAAATTAAATGTCACACCAGCCCGATATAATCTAGATCGAAATGAATTTGCATAAAAAAAAACTCATATGTGGTCGACTTGGACACTTGGTACGTGGTTACTCCTCCGTATTAAGTTTTTAAGAACTATTTACTTGATAAAACATTATGATTGTTAGGATTAAATGCTTACCAATTACGCTACAGCTCATAGTAAAGGTGTATCTTTAAATTTTTTTTATGTCGTCACACATTTTCAATATATTGAGTACTAAACTTGACTCTTTTTCAGCCCGGGTACTAAGTGTTTGAAACTTCAAGCACAGACAATGACAATAATAAGCATAGAATTGAAGGCACCGAAATCGAGGTGGTTTTTGGAGCATACTTGGGGGTGTCCCATGCATGCTGAGGTATTGTTGTACAGTACCATCTTTCATCCTTGAAAACTGGGCTCAACAGGGAAGACTCGCCCGACCACCCACACGTGATGCCGTGAACTCAATGCCCGCCCTCTCCTCTCCTCTCCTCTCCTCTCCTGCTTTATATATTATACATTATATATATATTATATATGTATCACCACTTTACTGTACGGCATATATATATATGGAATAATATATACATAGTTTAGGTTTTGTATATGCTTGTGGTCTACGGTGTCTTTTTAAAAGGCAATTGTTTAGTGCACAACTTGTTACAACTAGGCAAGTAGCTGTTTGAGTTGACTAAAGGTCACAACATCATTTTACACGAAGAAATCCCCAAACAGGTCACGTTACGCGGCGAGATCGATCAACAACATTCCACTTCGCTTCATTGTTTAGCTAGTTTTAATTTGCATTTGTCATTTGATGTATATATTACATGGTCGATCTATACATAATACATTTGTGTAATTTATATATCTTTTCGAAATAATTCTTATTTTAGTATTGGACATGACTCATGAAGTTTTAAGCATAGTGCGTATGTAATGTGTCTTTTTTTTTTTTTTTTTAACTTGAAAATGATTAGTATGAAAATAATACCTAGTCCTAGAAGATAACTCGAGTAGTGAGTCAAAAATAATTAGTAGATAGAGAAGAGGAAGCTAAAGCAATTAAATGAGCCACCTCCGAATTAACATGAGGAAAAAATGTGCTCATTGGTAATTATATGAGCCAAGTTAGTAATGGAACGTCTGATTTTCTTGAAACAAGAAGGATATAGCCAACTTTATCAAATTTTCAATGGACTTGAGACCTGTTCATCACTTTTGCTCATTGGTAATTATATGCTTAATGGGCTAAATAATATGTCCAGCTAGCCCAATGTTTCAAAAGCCTATTTTGGTCCAATTTCAGTGAGAGAAGCTTAAGTGTTTGGATTATTGCATCCCTACAGATTATGATTGTATGAGTTACAAGTATGACAGATCCTTCTCTTTACTTATTTATTTATTTATTTATTTATTTATTTATTTATTTTGTTGTTTTTGCAAATATAAAAGTTATTTTGTTCTTTTTCTTTTTTCTTTTTAAAAGTTTGCATCAAATAAATCTCACTCTTATATAAATTGTAGTAAAATAATTATATGAGACGGAAGCTCATAACCTTTTGCCTTTAAATAAGTGCGTATGAATGTCATGCTCTAGCCACTCGATCGAGCCTTTAAAAATTATAGCAATGGTAAAGATGAAAAAAACAATTAATTAAGAACTATAAAAGTGTGATCACCTCATCTGCTCTTACAACCGCAAATAGTACTAATCTATCCGAATGTTAAATTGTAATTGGAATAGAATGGATAAAGTTGATATTGGCTGTTTAGCACATCTATCTGAAAAACTAGCTAAAAATTGAAATAAGCTTATAACTTATTTATAACTTAAAATAAGCTATAACTCTACCAAACAAAGGCCATAAGTCTTGAAAGATGGCTGTAGTTAACAACCGACATGCATATATACTTTGAAGATACATGTAAAATTCGTGGAGGGTGCGTGTGTTCTGGAACAACAGCAGATGATTCACGAGTCAAGTTGTTTGTCTCACTAGTGGAATATAATGCATGATGTTAATTTATATATATATATATATCATGAGAATGTAGGGTGATTAGCTAGGCATTTACAATATATATACGGAGTATAATAATAATGGATCCGAATATTAAAATGCAATTGGAATGGATAAAGTTGACAAGTCTTGAGAGATGGCTGGCTACGACGACATACTTTGAAGGTACATGTAGACTTCCTGGAATGTGGGTTGTGGAACAGCGATGACAAAACAGGCGGCAAACAACGTTAGTTTTCCCTGGTTTACACACGTTGAATCAGTCAAGTTCAAAATCGAATCTTGGTTCTTGAAGACAGGATTAATAAGAAGTCTTTGGAGGAATGGAAATTTATATATATGAGAAGGAATTGAACTGAGAAGTAAGTACGTGTTTAATCTATCATTGCTTTCATTCTCATTCTGGGATTGAATTGGTTACTGTATTCAGGCTTTGATTTAGCTAGTATAAGGAGGGTGATGGGGATTAGTGGGAGATGGAAGCTGGTGGTAGTGATTGCATTATTATTTTATTGCTCCGTGGCTGTGGTGGCGGAGCGACGGCTGAGATTTGACGCCACGGATGGGGAGTTCCGGATACTTCAGGTGGCGGACATGCACTATGCCACCGGCAAAGCCACCCCTTGCCTCAACGTGCTGCCGGAGCAGGAGGCTTCCTGCTCCGATCTCAACACCACCGCCTTCATCAACCGCATGATTCTCGCCGAGAAACCTCACCTCATCGTTTTCACAGGTAGTTGAACATATAATATATAAACATAAATGTGCAATCTAACTATCATCTAAGACTTTTCAAGTAAATATAATTAGTTATTATATTCTTGTGTCCAGGGGACAACATTTTCGGACGGGATACCCGTGATGCTGCAGCATCTATGAATGCTGCATTTGCCCCTGCTATATCTTCAAACATTCCCTGGGCTGCTGTATTGGGCAACCATGATCAGCAATCTACTCTATCGAGGAAAGGCGTGATGGAACATATTGTTGGCATGAACAATACTTTTTCTCAGTTGAATCCCACAGAGGATATTGATGGGTTTGGGAATTATAATCTGGAGGTGCTTGGGGTTAATGGTTCTGAGCTTGCTAATAAATCAGTTCTTAATCTGTTCCTCCTTGATAGTGGGGATTATTCTACTGTTCCTTCTATCCCTGGATACGGTTGGATTAAAGTCTCCCAGCAAGCTTGGTTTAAGAGCACTTCTCGTAACCTTCAGGTTAAGTTGCTGCCAATGTTGAGCATATAATATATAAACATAAATATGCAATCAACTATCAGCTTAGACTTTTTTGTTTTAAATGCAGAGTACTTATATGAGCAGTCCAGCACCTCAGAGGGCTCCAGCTCCAAGCCTGGTGTACTTTCATATTCCCTTGCCTGAATATGCCAGTTTTGACTCATCAAACTTCACAGGTGTTAAAATGGAAAAGGGCATTAGTTCTGCTTCTGTAAACTCTGGTTTCTTTACAACTATGTTGGAAACTGGAGGCGTGAAGGGGGTTTTCACTGGGCATGATCACCTCAATGATTTTTGTGGCAAGTTGAAGGGCATAAATCTGTGTTATGCTGGAGGCTTTGGTTACCATGCTTATGGGAAAGCTGGGTGGGCTAGGAGGGCGAGGATGGTGGTAGCAACGTTGGATAAGACTGAGAAAGGGGTCTGGGGAGATGTCAAATCCATCAAGACCTGGAAGAGACTTGATGATGAACAGCTTACAACCATTGACACTCAAGTGCTTTGGACCAAGACTTCTGCAGCTGGTAATATAAGTTCTTGAAATATATAGAAAAGTACATTTATAGCAATTTACAAGGCTCGATCATTTGTTTTTAGACATAATTTATCACTCAAAACCAATTGAGTTGTTTGTGTGGACAACAAATGGTTATGCTGTTTGAATAGATACTTATCTTGGTTAAGCTTGTTTAACTTGGATCACTCTTTAATTTGCAGGTGCCCCCTGAAAAAGGAAGATTATATATCCACCTGCGCAGAAATGAGTGATTCTATTCTGCAAACGCAATAAAATGGCTGCGGGGAATATATACTTTAGACCATTGTTGTCATACATATATTATATATACTCCCTAGTATATAGGGCCATAGGGGTGTTTGGAAAATGGTTATCACCCAAAGTTTGCCTTGTTTAGCCAATTTATCTTGTAAACGGTTAATATAAATATTTAATAAACAACTTTTTAGTTTAATTTATTTATTAATGTCAATAAGTTAAAAATGAAAATAAAAATATTTTGACTAACTTATTAATATCAACATATTGCGTTTTCATTTAAAAATTCTAATTTGCCATTAATAGTTGTTAGTTATTGACTAACTTATATATATATACACACACAAATAAAAAATTATTACACATGACTCTAAAACTGCAAAATAAACAATAAATAAAATTTAAAAAATAATAATAACTCTGCTGAGTTAGACATGCACTGGCCGACTAAATGAAAACTTGCCACGGTCGGACAGCACTTAAGCGTGATTTTTACAACTTTGTGCATGTGGCGCTTAAGTGCGAGTTATTTTCTTTTATTAGTTTAATTAATGCATAGTCCTTTCTCTTATTTATGATGATTAATGCAAGTCTTAATTTTTTGTTTGGCATACTTGGTACAAGCTGATGACTTATTCATTTGTTTCTCTAATTTTTAGTGACGATTTGAGTCTAATTAGATCGACCATGCACAATGCACCATGATAGTCAAACTTTATGAGTTCATTTGAATCGAATTCAAATCAAATTTATGCTAGTGAGATATAAGATATCCTATTAAAAGACAAAAAAAAAAAAAATACTAATCACCCTCCACCAGATGACAGCGCAGCGGGTCGAACAACGTTTTCCTGGTGGACACACGTTAAAACCGCCGAAAACGAATCTTGAAGCCGTGAAAATCATCGATATTTTATTATATTATTATTGAATAATTCCTTTGGGATTAACTCCTCGAAACAAGTCATTGGAGGAAATTCATATGATATTATCTTGTCTCACTCACACTTGAACTGATAAGTCTTTAATCATTGCTTTCATTTGTGGGATTGGTTACTGTTTTGAGGCTTTGGGTCGGGCCAATTAGAAATGGGGATTGGAAGATGGAAGCTGGTAGTGGCGGCGGTGGTGATTGCATTCCATTGCTCCGGCGCGGTGGCGGAGCAACGGCGGCTAAGGTTTGATGCCAAGAATGGACAGTTCCGGATACTTCAGGTGGCGGACATGCACTATGCCGACGGCAAAGCCACCCATTGCCTGGACGTGCTGCCGCAGCAGGAGGCGTCCTGCTCCGATCTCAACACCACCGCCTTCATCCACCGCATGATTCTCGCCGAGAACCCTCACCTCATCGTTTTCACAGGTACATAACATACCCTTTCTTATCCTTTCGCCTCCATGGCTCCAGATCGACCAATTGAAACATGTGCTACATCTAACTGGATTGCTATATTATATGCTTGGTTCTGATATCAAATTGAAGCATGTGCTCTATCTCATCTAAAAGTCTAAGCTAGTAGTTGGATGTCAGTTTATATATTATATGCTCAACAGACCCTTCCCGGGTCTACCGGACTTTCAAGACTATCAAAGTGATAATTTTTCGGTCTCTATATGCATTAATAAGCCAAGATTCATTGCCAAATGGATAAAGTTGGAGTCTTTTTTACTGTTCATGTATGTATTGATGGAACTCACTAACTCAGAACAGTTGCTTGATCTTAATATCAATTAGCAAACTAAGTTTTGTGAGTCAAATTTCACCTATATTCAATAACCTGAATGCCAAGTTATTGATGTATGCAGGGGACAATATTTTCGGATTTGATGCTACTGATGCTGCAGCATCTATGAATGCTGCATTTGCCCCTGCTGTATCTTCAAACATTCCCTGGGCTGCTGTATTGGGCAACCATGACCAGGAATCTACTCTATCGAGGAAAGGCGTGATGGAACATATTGTTGGGATGAACAATACTTTATCTCAGTTGAACCCCACAGAGGATATTGATGGGTTTGGGAATTATAATCTGGAGGTGCTTGGGGTTAATGATTCTGAGCTGGCTAGTAAATCAGTTCTTAATCTGTTTTTCCTTGATAGTGGGGATTATTCTACTGTTCCTTCTATCCCGGGATATGGTTGGATTAAACCCTCGCAACAAGTTTGGTTTCAGCACACTTCTCGTAAGCTTAAGGTGGCATGTGTAGCATACTTTCATTTGGTTTCTAGATTATTTATTTTATTTCTTCAGCAAATTGAAGCCTGCTTGGCATGGCCAATTGAATGTGACATTTGTTTTAAATGCAGAGAACTTATATGAGCAGTCCTGCAGCGCAGAGGGCCCCAGCTCCAAGCCTTGTATACTTTCATATTCCCTTGCCTGAATATGCAAGCTTTGACTCCTCAAACTTCACAGGTGTTAGACAGGAAGGCATTGGTTCTGCGTCAATAAATTCTGGTTTTTTCACAACAATGGTGGAAACAGGAGATGTGAAGGGCGTTTTCACTGGGCATGATCACATCAATGATTTTTGTGGCGAGTTGATGGGCATAAATCTCTGTTATGCTGGAGGCTTCGGTTATCATGCTTATGGGAAAGCTGGATGGTCGAGGAGGGCAAGGATGGTGGTAGCCACTTTGGAGAAGACCGAGAAAGGAGTATGGGGAGATGTCAAATCTATCAGGACCTATAAGAGACTCGACGATGAACACCTTACTGCAATTGACCGTGAAGTGCTTTGGAGCAAGAGGTCTGCTGGTAAGTTTCTGAAAAACATAGCAAACTACTCAGTTTATCTAAAAACCAATATAGCAACTGTTTCGTTTTCTTGATTTCTTCTAGCTTAGCACCATAAATTTCTAATGTTGACAAACAAAAAAAATCGTATCTTTGACAAATGGTTATGCTGTTTGAATTGATATATACATATCTTGCGCAAGGTTGTTTAACTTAGGATCACTATACACTTTGCAGGCGGCCGCAGAAAAAAGAAGATTGGGCACCCGCGCAGAACTTTCTGATTCTATTCTAAAGCAGAATATTCCCGGCTGTCATACATAGTATTGTGCAATTACATGATACGAAGTAGAATGTTAACACGGCAATATATATAAAGGCGAAAACTGACAAAGCTAGATTGAATGAGTTGTGTGTTTGTACCAAACTTGCATCTGTATTAATAGATTTATGATTTTTGCATGTTTTGCTTCAATTCGTGTTGGTATCAGTCCTTGTTGAGAATTGAAACGAGTTGTAATGGCAGTTAATGAATAGTACAGTTTATATATGGTTGGCTAACGTAAGAGATACGAGGTCGAAGTTCATATGTTGTGCTGTCATTGCAACTGTATTAACAGAGACCTAAGCATTACAGCTTTCAAACATTTATATTTCTTCCCTCAAATAATACTAAGGACGCATTTGGTTTGCGGAAAATAATGTTAATAACTCATCCCAATTCCCAAGTGGGGTAATAATGGACTGATACTGCATGTCCGATTCCAAACAAACCCCACCTAACGCGTAAAAATTGTTATCTTCAAATAACTTTATAAAATGCAAAAGCAGAAAAAGGAGAAGGGCCATGTTTGATGCAAAAGTTTTGGTGTTTCCAGACGTCATAAGTCACAAGAAACATAGTTTAAAGAGACATCAAATAATGTAATATAATAAATCAATTTAAGAAAGATCAGAGTCCGTGCAAATATTCTGGTCTGACAGAAGAAAACAAGCCATTACAGTACAAAGACTATAGAGTACAATCCTTGTGTCTTCATACGCATCTCCTTACTTTGTAGTATTGTTTACATTATTTATATATAGGCAATAAATAACAAAATTCGAGTGATGAACATAACTCGGCCTCGGCTTCTGACCATATATCATCACTTAATTAGTCATGCACCTTAGCCGATTACTATTTAGCATAGGCAATTCACTACACGCCTTGATCGATAAATCTACTCCAAACTCATCTACTTCTAACTCACTAATCCTTTAAAATTAAGGTAATCTTAATCAGTCATTAAACTTATAATCATCTGCTCATTGTTTCATCTTTGATGATGGTAAGAACTAAGAAGTAGGTGTATGATGGTGATGGCTTAGTGAGATAAAGTTAAATTAATTGGGTCATTAATTAGATACAAGGCAAGTCGCCTACTCCCGTGACCTAAACAGCTCAAACATAATTCTTCACCAACTAAATAACATTTGTCAGATCATCACCTAGCTTGTTAGTATAGATAATTATATATTTCTTTTTATCTTCTCAAATTAATAAACATATATACACCAAAATTACTACGGAGTATTAGTTATTTTCCAAATTAAAACAATATCTTTATATATAAAAAATTATCTGAATTCTGTTATTTTTTTTGTTAGACCACGAGATGTCTTGATTAAACCCTAACTGTAAGAATCATTTTAGATCTGTATCATATTCAGATTAATCCATATTTACACCGAGCCTCCGAAGTCTTCTAATTTACAGCAAAGCACATGCATGTAGAGTATTAGTTCATTTATTTGGCCAAGACTTTCCCGTGAGGCCTAAATAATTGTGCATTGAGAGTAGTTTCAGGTTTGTAGGTGAATATTAAATGGATGTTGTAGAAGTTGACATTTTAGCACTAAGGAAACACAAAAATTCATGTATTATCCCGAAGAATATATAAATGGTCCTTGCATGAGTGCATGGCCACCACGTCTTGATTACGACACAGTGCAAATTATTAATGTGATGATTGATAAGTGATAATAAAACTAATTACTATTTATAATCGTGCTTAATTCGGTGATTGGGTTTCCCAACTAAATATGCTAAGGCTTTGTACGTTATTGAATATTGAGACAGTAACTAATACATATGCTATTCAAACTTGTGTATGCGTAACAATATTCTAAAAAATATTTTTAAATGGGACAGAGTAATAAAATCTAAATAGACTAATTTCATTTTGTGCGATACAGATATTTGGTACTATATGAAAAAGAAAATTAAAAGAATGCCGCAAATGGTAATTGAATTATCAACAGTGGTGGATCCATTATATTTTCAGTTTACACAATTGGAGAATGAGCTGTCACTTATTCACTTCCTTCCTTGCCCACTTTGGATTTTGTGTACCTTTCATCTTCATTCTCTCTTTGCTTTTTTTGTCATTTCGTTTATCTCAATTATTTTCTTTAAAAAAAAATCCGAAAATGCTACTATTAATAAAATATTTTTATATTTGATTTTATGATGTCTTGTGAAAACTCAAAATTATGGAAATGAAATCCTGTAGAATTATGAAAAAACTTGTAAAGATTTCTTATTATATGCGTGAATAATTATGGAAAGAAAATTCGAAAAGTTATCTTATCTTTAGAATGAGGTAATCCCTCATTCTTCTCATTTTTTACACATTCAAACAATCTAATTTTTGCTTTTAGTGGTATAAATTTATGAATTTTGCCCTTAAATTTTCATCCATTTACAAAATAGCCCCATCGAATTTGATATGTTGTTGACCCCATTTTAGATGTCATAGTCAATTCGTTTATGTCCATTTCGCATCCCGTTAATCTCGCAGCGAATACCTACCAAAAGAGTAAAAGCCAGCCCTCCTATTCCGCCCACGCGCCACCCACCCCGCCGCGACCGGCGGAGATTTTTCCTTCTTATGTGTCCAAACAACCAACAGTGACAATACTATCTCCCATACCATGTCTCCTCTTCTAATCCTTTCTCTCGTCTCTCTCTTTTCATTTTCTGCAGCTTCTCTGCCCTACCCTTTCAGTAAGCTTTCTTCTCCTCTCCTCTCTCTCTCTATATGTATATATACACAGAAATTTGTAACTGCATTGTAATTTATAACTGCTGTTAACTAACTAAACTAACTCATATTGTTTTCCAGCTTACAATTTGCACATAGATTGCGGTGGTCACACTAACTCCACGGACGACTTTAACACGGCGTGGCTCGCCGACCGTTACTACACCGGCGGTGACACCGCCATTGTGTCGGAGCCGCTTCAGTTCAAGCACCAGCAGGAGAAGACGCTCCGCTACTTCCCTGTCACCTCTGGTAAGAAGAATTGCTACGTCATCCCTGACCTTCCTGCTGGGAAGTACCTCCTCCGTACCTTTACTGTGTACGATAACTTCGACGGGAGGTCACAGTCCCCGTCCTTTGATGTTTCTGTCGAGGGTAATTTGGTCTTTTCGTGGCGTTCGCCGTGGACGGAGTCCGTTTCCAGGTCCGGAGCCTACTCGGATCTGTTATTCACCGTCGCCGATTCGGAGGCCGACATATGTTTTTACAGTATTGCCACTGATTCTCCGGTCATTGCGTCGCTGGAGCTGACTCAAGTCGATCCGGAGTCGTATTTAGTCAACGATAGTACAATTAGGTCCTCGTTGAACACATCTATATTGGTGAATTATGGTAGGTTTTCGAGCGGGTCGGAACAGTGGGGACCCGGATTCAGCAACGATACGGATCGGTTCGGCAGGTCCTGGCAATCGGATGCTGAATTCAGGTTTCGAAATACGGAAATTGAAAACGGGGGAAGTGTTAAGGCAATTTCAGCGATTCAGGATATTGTAAATGTAGACAAACCCCCCAATTATTTCCCGTTGAAATTGTACCAAACCGCTGTAACTGTGGTAGGGGAAGGCCACGAGTTCTTGGAGTACATTTTACCGGTAGATGCAAAGTTGGATTACTTGCTATGCTTCCACTTTGCGGAGATTGATGTGAGTGTAAACCGGAAAGGCAAGAGGGTGTTTGATGTGGTGGTGAATGGAGAGAACGTGACCAGAGTGGATATCTATGAAAAAGTTGGTGGCTTTGCTGCCTATGATTGGAACTATGTTGTCAAGAATTTGAATAGTACTACTTTGAATGTGAGGCTTGTGCCAGTGGTGGGTGCACCAGTAATATGTGGTCTAGAAAATTATGCTATTGTGCCAGCTGATCTTAGAACCGCTCCTGATCAAGGTATGCATGCCACACGGATATGTTAATTTTTTGAAATCTGCATTCAACATCACACTAATTTTGATTCTTCATGCATTTGTTCTTAATTTACTAGTGGACTTTTGCTATATATGGATTGAGGAAAACATTGTCAGCATAAAGTTATTGTTAGAAGAATAGATACAACAATGTTATTAGCTGTGCAGAGATGTCTTATCATGGTTTAGTCTATAAAGATTAAATCTTTTGTTGGTTGAGAGGAAGAAATTCTTGCTACTAAAACTTCACTCACTGGGCCTAAATACACTGCTCCCTTTTTTCTCCAGCTGTTGCCATGAAAGCCTTGAAAGAGTCCCTTCGTGTTCCTGACAGAATGGGTTGGAATGGTGACCCCTGTGCCCCTACTACATGGGATGCTTGGGAGGGTGTTACATGTCGTCAGCCTAAAGGTGAATCCAGACTTGTTATATCCCAAATGTAAGTAATTCTTTCTCTTAATACTTAGTTTGTGTATTGTATCTGTTGGGCAATGTGGGAAGTTTAGGACATTTTCCCTGCTTAAAAAGGTTTTACTCTCTTGGATTGTTTTGATTGAAGCTATAAGTTCTGTTGTCATCCTCAAATATCCCAATGCCATAGATCAATACACTATGAATGCATTGCACAACTACATGAGATGTCAATTGACAAAATATATAGGTAGGATTCTAAGGAATATTGAACTTCAAATTATGAAGATGCTTCCTGTAACTCCAAAATGATCAACCTGTGAGAGTTGAATGCTGTGTTGCTTCACACCACATTTGCCAATATTTTGCATCTTATCCAACATTTAGTACGGATTAGGAAAAGAGAGACAGTATGCTGTGGAGAGCTAATAGAACTGTAGAAAGCTACATTGTTGATGGAGTATACACACATGCATGGATTCAAAGTCAAGCACTTTAGGATAAGATATCCCCCAAACATGACACATTTCATGCCTGCATGCAAAAGGTGTTATATGGCCAAGAAACTTGCTGGTCTAGCAGTAAAAGTTTTATTCTTTAACCTCTAACTTTCCTCAGTGAAATGCTTGAGTTGAAGGGAAATTTTATGCAGATCTGCTACATAGTCACTTATTTGGTACAATTGAGTAGAAATGGAAACAAAAAATTTAATCGTTGATGGCTACTGGAATATGTAGTGTGGAAAGGTTACAAATTTCTATTTAGCATTTTGGTAGGTGATATTTAAATAACAAATTTCACACCTTTATTTATTTAACTTAGTATCATAAAATATTTGAAAAAAAAAAAATTAAAATTAAGATCTTTTTAATTAAATATTTTTTGAAATGTATATTATAAAATAAAAATGTAAAAATTCAATCTATTTTTGTAAAGAATATACTAATGTCCTTGTGTATCAATTTACAAAATCAAAATGCTAACTACTAATTTTACCAAACATTTTTGTACAAATAGGTAAGTGATCAATTAGTCAAATTAGCTAATACAATCAGTTTTAACTAACAGCTAATTCTCAAACGAGGCCTCCAACATTTATCTATTCAAAGCATATTTTTGTTTTTTAGTTTGTCCATCCATGCATGAAGAAAGAACTAGGTCACCTGTGTGTGTTGGTGAACACATTGTTCCTCATGATCTAGTAATCATTCTTAATCAGTTCTACCTTGGGGAACTCATTGTTCCTCATGGGCTTCTGTCTGTAGAGGTCCAATTGGGATGCCCATTGTTTGGATTATCTTTTGACCAGAAACACTTTCTTTTTCCATATTAATGTATGTTCAGCATTTTATTCTCACTTTCTACATCCTCTTGATTGCTGCTTTATTTTCTCAGTGATCTCGGAAGCCAAGGCTTGAAGGGTTATATAAGTGATAAAATTAGTCTGCTGTCTAATTTGGTAAGCCTGTAAGTATCACTTTTCACTTGTTATTACATATACTATTTATACTAATTCCTCAGTTTTGACAAACTTTAGGTGAAAGTTTTATAATTTTTTTTGTTGCCATGCTGGCCTACATTGACTTAAATTTTGTGGCAAATAAACAATCCGGTTCCACCCTCACCACATTCTGTTCTTGTGGCATGGATACTTGTGTATATAGTATTCACTTGTTTATATTCCAGACCTAGGATTAAATCCATAACTACATTATAACTTTTAAGGATGGAGAAGTTGAAAGTGAAAAAAAAATTGGGTTACAGTAAAAGACACAAGTTCTTAGCCTATGTGTTTAGTCTTGAAGTGAACTTTTGGATAACTTGGACAGTGTGTAGATGCAGTTGGAATTTATGAGGTTGTTTACTGGTACTTTTAGAGCACTGCAATATTTGTTACTATATAAACAATTAAACATATAAACTATCGCTTAATCTTGCTTTTGTTGAATCATTCTGTTTATTTTATGTTCTGGATTATGATTGGTTCATTCTTGCTGTTCTAGGAGTTTTCTTTTCTTTTAAAGATGTCTGCTTTTTGCATTCTTGACATTTTAATTCTGCTTCCTTATTGATCTAATCTCAAACTTTTCTTATGTGCAGGAATTTAAGTTCTAATTCACTGGGAGGTAGTCTGCCCCGGGGTATTGGCCAAAAATCTCTTGTGAAGTTGTAAGATAACATACTATTTTCTTGTTCATTCGTGGTTAAAGTTTCTTTTCCTTTTCTTTGCCTGAAATGTTCTTGGTATTTTTCCTTCTGTAATCTTTATGAGTTTTCATGGTTGTAGTGGGAATAACCTCTAATTCTCCAAGTCTAGGCATAGAGACAGGTGGATAGTAGTCTTTAATATCCTTAAGAAATCACTTTTGAGTATTTGTGCTGAGGATCTATAATTAGTTCAAGATCTGTTTTGTGTTCTATTAACACATTTTTTCATTGCTAAATTCATAGATAAAATTTTCTATTGACTGCTCTATAGCCTATATATTAAAAGTTTGCTAAGTGATTTTGGATGTATGTTTCTTCGCTTGATCCATACAATGTTTAATGTTATGAGAAGCAGCAATATTTCACTTTGAGCTGTCTTCTTCTATTTTTATGGGTTTTTCTTTTTTTGGGGTTTCAAAATAAAATTCCAGATAGCTGTGTATTCTGAATTAATCATTTCCCTCACAACTAATTTAATATGTTTTGTAAATAAATATTCTTTAATATGCATTAGGTATGAAAACAAATAACAAAAGGCTGTCCTCTAACAAATCTTATCAAGGATTTCCCAATATCCTTGCCCAGTGGCAGCAACTGAGCAGTTATTCCCTCAAGTTTTTATGCAAATTCTCCATAGTTATTCATCATTTTGATTTTTATGCAGGGATTTATCAAATAACAAATTCACAGGATTCATACCTGATAGTCTTACTTCTTCTAGTTTGCAACTCATGTAAGTTGTTTCTATTTGCCTTTCCATGAATTATTAGTTTGCTTATAAGTATTTTATAGGCTACAAAACTTTTCCCATGGATCACTTCTAGGGGGTGTTTGTGTAACATTATGTAATCTCATATTATGATTTTGTAGTTCATTTGTGGTAATATTCCCTCTAAATTCTTAATGTGAGATTTCAGCAAACGTGATAATGTGAACCAAACTCATCCTAGTGTTTCCTTGCACTATCCAGCATTCACTTATTAGTCTAATATATTGCTTTTATTTGCTGAATCTAAGTTTGATGTTTTTGACATTATAAAAAAAAGTATGACGGAACCTGGTTAAACGCTTATACCTCAAGAATTAAAAATAATAGTACTTATCTAATTATTTAAATTAGCATGAATTACTTTTGTGTATATGCATTTTGATTGGTATGAACTATAATAGTTAATTAGTTATCCTTTGTACCTTATTAAATCATATACTTGCTCAGGTTATTAAATGGCAATTCACTAGAAGGAAGAGTCCCATCAGAACTTTATTCAATTGGGGTCCATGGTGGAGCTATTGAGTATGTCATACCTTTGCTGCTTCTTTTCCTAGAATCATTTGTTATGCAATTTTTCACTGTTCTAGGCCAGTACATGTCTCATTTAGTTAGTGGACTTGGACCGTTGCATTCTGGTTATGAAAATAGAGTTATATAAATTATAATGCAATAATGTAGCTTCTGAGAATAGTCTTCATCAGTTAGCTCATCTGCAGATTAAACTATGAAGAGTTCTTCATATTCTAATGAACTCCTGCCCTTTTGCAGCCTTTCTGATAATAAAGGGCTGTGTGGTGTGCCTTCTTTACCAGATTGTTCTCTATTTTGGGATAAACATGGTTTATCCACTGCTGGTAAAGTTGGTATAGGCATTGCATCTCTGGTAATCTTTTTACTACTGTTGTGCTTGGGTTATTGGTGCTACAAGAGGAGGCAAAATGATTATGATTTTGGTCTACCACACGAGCTAATGTGTAAGTGGTTTCTAATCAATTGCAAAAAGTTGCATCTTATACATGGTTTCCTTTTGCCCATTATGTCTGCATGAGAAGGCATTAGCTATTAAGTTATGTAAGAAGTAATAACGTTTAGTTTCCTCTCTGGAACTGCATTCTCCACACTCCGTAACCCACTAGGCCATAACAATTTGCAAAATAATGATTGAAAAGGATGTCAACACAATAATTTAAAGAACTATGAGCTCTTGAGATTGCTGCAAAATATAGTACATAAATGATCTGTTATAACTATCTGGTAGGATCTTTCAAAACTTTCCTAAATCTTAATTACAAACTCACGTTGGGAGTAACACTCACCAAAGGGGAAAGAAACCATGGGTAACTGTGGTGCGACACAAATTTCATTTGATGAAAACATATATGTGCATAAATTAATTTTCTGTAAAGTTGTAGTAATATAGTGTGAAGATGTGCAAATACTTTGACTTGGTTAAAGTCTTGACATGCTAGAGAACAGGACCATGTTATAAAGTAAGGCAATAATTATTTTGGTAATTGGTTGAATGTGGTTAATAAATGTAGTATAGCTTTGGTAAGAATGGAAGGTGGGTGTTTAGCTTTAAATGAAAAGATAAAGGAATCCCATATTAACAGATGAGTAAGTAGTGACTAGTCTATTATCACAAACCTCCTTGTGCCTTTTCATGGGCGGTGGGCCTAGAGTGATTGGACACTATATACATTTGTGTTCATGCTTGACATGTTGTGACCACATAGGTAAACTGTTATATCATCATCTACTAGTCATGGGTTAAACTGTTATATCATCATACCTCTTTATCTTGAAATAAATTTTGTGATTTGGTCTGACATTGTGTTTTTACTGTTTTCTACATCAAATGTATTAACAGCACTATCTGCAAAGAGGAATAGATATCATAGGCAAAAATCGTTGATGGCTCTAGAAATGGAAAGCCAGCATGCGAAAGGGTTCATACCGAGTTACAATTCAAACTGAAGACAATTTCTACAAGTGGAAAGTACAGCGTTTTTGACAGAATACAGCTCCTCCACCCTAAGATGGTATACTCACAGCGTTCCTTAATTGATAGTGTGAATACAGTGGTGATGATAGAGATGTATGGAGTGGTATGACCAGTGCTTTAAACGATGTGATTTGAGAGCTTTGGCACATCGCCAGCAATATGTACTGAAATGGGGTCGGAGTAGTGGTTTTGGTTGTAGAGTGCAATGTATCCTAATCATTCATGAATGTGCAAAAGGCAAATGCTTCCTCTCAGTCTCATGCATCATGTATCTTACCTAATTCTTTAATTTGGTCATTTCACAGATCAGATATATATATATATATGATGTGAATTCATAAATTTGTAATAAGATTCATGTGGTATTGAATTGTTAGCTGATATGCATTATCTCTTGCTCGTTTGTTTGTTGCCTGATGCTGATGTTTACGTCGTCCTTTGTTGTACTCACATTTCTTTTTCTTTGCAATAGAGGAAAAGACGTAGTAACTCTCTCATTTAGGCCTAATTTTAATTTGTTGACATATAATATTAGTCATTTCAACCATATGATTACACAATTGAATGGTAATATACATATATCACTAGACTAGAAGATGACAATTGTAGTGAGAGAAGTGATAACACATATTTTCATGGTTTGAAGTTGAATTAGGTTTGTTGAGTGGGTTGTGGGTGCGGGGGTAGTGCCCCGCGGTATGGTACAAGTAGGCTCTTAGCCTGTTAATGTAAACTCTTTTTCTTTAATTTGTTTTTGCTTTCTGTTCTTGATCTCTTGGTCATGTTTTTCTCAACAGTTATAATAAATCTTGAGCAATTGCCTTTTTAATATTCATGTATGAAGTGTTTACAAAGGGCATATAAAATCTAATTATTAAGTAATTAAAATTGTTAAAGGGTAGGGTTGTTTTGGTTGAAAATTTATCAAGTTGAGACCAAAATTGAAGGCCTAACATGGGGATGAAGATGCTGGGAATATAATGGAGAGCTGCAAATGATGACATTGATCACCACTTGACAGCCATGAAGGTGTAAATGAAAGTACAGGTAGCATACTACATATGACCATCTGTGAACATTCCTTACAACTTACATATACATATATATATTGAATTCTTTGTGGTGTGTATATATATGGAATAAAAGGTGGGTCCCCATTGTGATTCAAAAATCAACAAACCAGCCTTAATTGTCTTCCATCTAGTTGGAAGGTTCTTTACATTTTACCAATTAATAAACCACAGTACACCCCCTAGCCTAGTCTAGGTTGCACTTGTCCAACAAATTGAAGTGCTAATCTGATCTGTGAACTCATCAGATCATTTGGTTCCTCCTTCTTTAGGCCAAACAATGGTTCATAGTCCCCTTCCTCTAATGGTCATTTGTCATTTGACAGTGACATATTCTTGGAGAAAATGATAGCTCCAATCAAGTAGCAGATAGAACCCATCATTTTTTGTTACCTTCCTTGTCTTATACCTTCAAACTTATCCATTTTGTCACCTTTCTTCATTTACAAATTTAACAACTTACATTTCTACCATACCTACTTCATTACCAAACATAATAACTTTAATTTGTGTTTTTAAAATAATATAATATAATGGGTATTCAAATTATTACTAATATGGGCTAATGCCATGGAAACTCTAGTATTTGAAGATCGATTGGGTATGCCTTGTTTAAGACTCCTTATTGCGAGAAGAGATTATATATATTTGGTCTCTTCTAGCCGTCCTCCTTCCCTTCGTCACAAGAGTAATCGTTCAACAGAAGTTGGAAGGGTCATGTATAAGAGAATATAATTGCACCATTGTTGCTGCTATCTATAACTTTTAGTATAGTGACGACAAACACCTGATCCTAGCAATTAATATCAAAATTGTTGGTTGACAGATATTGCACATTCAATATACGGAGTAATATATATATATTATTTTCTCTTGTTTGATTATATATATAGGGTAGGGAGTTGGAGGTGGGTAGTGTTGGGACATGATAATTATGGAGATGAAAGCACTAATTGGGGATAGTACATTGAATAAGGGTGTGGCTAGGAAATGAAATAGGAAAGTTAGTTTTTAGGAACAATGATCAACATAATAATGGTGGTTGTAGCTAGGGAGTCCTTTAATGCAAACCCTACATATATGTACGGAGTAACGTAACATGCATCTCCCAGCTCAGGTACGGTGTTTAATTAGACCATAAAACAGCGATGCTTTAACGTGGCAAACTCCAAAACCTAGGAATGTACGGGGACTGTTCTCTGGCCCGCACCCACATTTTCATAATTCATTAGTGTAGGTATATATGTACCTTTAATTTGATTAACCAAGCTTAGTTAATGGAGTTTAAATTAGCTGGTGATCGTTGTAATTTTAGTTATTTTGATCGATCGAGTTTGTAAGAATGTTTTGCTCGCAATATAATAGTGTTAAAATGTGTAACGACTATGTAGTTGATGTTAGAAAATCATTCATAAAAAATGCACTTTGATAAGTTCACACATCGATTTCACAACAAGCCTTTACCCCCTTTATAATAAACTATTTTTCTAAGTTACTTGAAACCTTATAGAGCGGGAAGAAAGGGGGACCATATATCTGCTTTGCTGGTTATTTGTTTACCAATTAACGTAATATTTTGACAACCAAATGTTAGACTTAACATTTCATGTTTCGTCCAAAACAATCTCATTATCAGTATCGACTTTATTTCCGATGGCTAAGACCAAATGACCAATAAAATATAGTATAAAGGAAATTTCTTCTCCTTTTTTTTTTTTTTTTTTTGCTCATTATTAAAAAATGGGCAAATAGGGAGAAAATAAAGAACACGAAAAGTCTATTTATTAACATTTAAAAAACAGGTGAAAAATGAAAAAGAGGTGATGTTTTGATTTTTCAAATGAATGGACTATATATGGTGTGTACGTATTAAAGACAAGAACGATATGTCTAATTATCTATAGGGGATGTACAAAAGATGAGAGGTAAGCCACATAAATTGTTGAGTAGAAAAATATAAAAATGTAATATTTATCCTAAACCCTAATTAACTTAATTACATAAGTATTAATAGTTTAATGGATAGTTAGAAGCGAGGCTAATGCAACCGCGTCGTCGGCTAGGAACACAAATCATAATCGCATGGCTGTGAATGCGTCTACGTGTCTAACTCTTTGTCAGTCTACTATACATTGCATATATGTACTCCACCTTTTTCATTTTATTTTATTAAAAAAAACAAATAGAGAAGTCATGAATAGGAATAAGGGTCAAATTAGCCATCGAACGTAACGTGAAAGTGCAATCAAACCACTGAACTAAAAAAACGTGCAATTACTCCACTCAACCGCGCAAATGTCTCCAATCTCACCTAGTAGCCGGTTTTCAACCCTTCTTCCCGGTTGAACGCTGACGTGGCCGATTACATGGCATTAGTAGGCAGTTCCTTTTATTTTCCTTATTTTTTGTTACTCCAGCGTGTATTTTTGGTTACTTAACAGCCGTTGATCTTCTTCTTCTTCTTCGAACTCATCGCCTAAGTAGCTCTTGGCACTTCCGCCGTCCCTCTCCCTCCTCAAATTCCTTGCTGCCTCACTCACATCCGACGCCCAATTCACATCCCCATTCACGAAAAGCTCCCCGCTTGAATCCGTCCCAGGCGCCATTGGAAAATCAGAACACGTCCCACAAGCCGCCGATGCGCCGACGGAGCAGCACCTCAGACGCGTCTCACTACGGTCACTGCTTCTCCCGGAGACAGACCTGGGCCGCGACGGCGCCGCTTCCGAGCGATCCAGCGGATGCCTCTATCCCGTTTGTGAGCGGACAAGGACCGGTCTTCGTCGAACAAACTCAGCTTCTGAAATGCACCTTTAATCCAACCAGAAAGCTGGCTCCTATGCGGCTATGCTCTGGCTTAGTTTAATGTTTGTTGTATCTTTTTCAAAATGTAAGCTTTTGTTTGGAAATACCCACAATTTCCCACATGTTTCTTGGAGGTAAAATGAATGGGGTTTCAATTTCTGAAGTATCATACCCATTAAGAATTTTCTAGGTAAGAGATGCAGAATGCTCTGTTCTTTTGGAACTTTTGGTTATGTTTTAGCTGTTATAGTTGTACTTTTCTCTGCATTTTTGGGATGTTGTGATGATGATGATGATTCCAATATGGTGTCAGTGTCTCTTGGTTTGATAGAACAAAAAATTGGGTATCTAAAAATGGGGTTTTTGCATTTGGGTTCTTGGAGAAGTATGGTGGTGATGATGTTGATGTGTTTGTTGTTGGGGTTAAGTATAACTTAGGATATCAGGGAGATGTCAATGTACCTGTTTGGACTGTTGGTGGGGGATGTTAGGCTTTCTTGAAATTCTATGTTTAGACTTGCCATGGATGGAACGATGAAGTTCGATCGATCATAGAAAGTAGGATAGCAGGCGGTGATTAACCTAATGTGTTTGGCTCCTAGGGAATTGCAGACTGGTGGAGAAATATACATGAAGAGAAGTGAAATGGTGGAGGAAGAGAAGTGAAATGGTGGAGAAATATACACGCTGGAAGAAAGGAAAACAAAGAAAAAAGAATAAATATTGCCAAGTAATCATCCCAGTCAGCAATCAACCGGAAGAAAAGGTCAGGAACCGGCTAACGGGTGAGATTGAAGGCATTTGCAGCGTTGAGTGGTGTAATTGCACGTTTTTTTGGTTGGGTGGCCTGATTGCACTATCGCGTTATGTTCAGTGGCCAATTTGGCCCTTATTCCTCATGAATATTATTAGTCAATAAGAATGGACAATGACTTTTCAAATTATTGGAAGTGTGCATACGAAGATAAATAAATCCTTGGACAATGACAAATTTGGTGCTATATTACGATTTTAATTATTATATAAATTCATGCATATATAAGTTTAATTTTAACGTTAACCCAAAATTTAAAAGTTTATTTATTTATTTTTTAACTATTTTTATCCTAGAAACGGGTGAAGGAAATAAATCACGGAATGGGGTCTCTCACCATTTCTACGTAACATAAATATCGTTATTTCAATTTCTTTTAAAAGTAAAAATAAAATATGAGTTATATATAATCATATTTGTTTATATAATTTACAACTACAAATTTAAAACTAATATAATAATTTTCAATTCTTTGGAGTCACCTCATCCAATTCATGTTGCGATCAACATCCCTAGATATTTAAGATTGGAATTTGAGATTTAAATGGAATCAAACTTTTTATTTAATTTAAAGAATGATATAATTGAAGAATGATGCTAAATATGGCAACATGAAGTTTAGACCAATGATATTGGTTGAAGATTACCACTAATTACGTGTCATACAGTGGGCTAATGGGGCCCAGAAACATGTAAGATTCTACCCAATTGCAACATAGTGTCACTGTTGGTCAACAAAAACAACTCGAAAGTTGAAAATAACGTTAGGCATTGCCTCCCAACTTGCATCAGTTTGGCCTAATATAACCATAACTAGTGGCTCTAAACAAAACTCCATCCATCATTTTTTGTTTCTTCCATTTCACCTACAAATCAACTCTTTTCAGCCAGCCTGTGTACTGTTTGCTTTCATTAAATACTCCCTGCAATAATGTACAAAAACTGAATACTAACATGCTGCAGATTTTGACTTTTTTTTAGTAACTGGTTTTTCGTGCATCAAAATCCGTGTGCTCTTCATTACCCGCGCTTAAAGTTTTAGGTTCAAATATTATTTTATACATTATGCAAGTATGGTGTTGTTGTTAATTAGGTTTTGTTAAAGTTGTTGGGTGGAAGTTTAGATGGTCAAATCTAGCATTCTATTGTTTGATGTGGATTATTCAAAAGGTTTTGTTAGTTGTTATGCAAATAAAAGGAGATAACTTGTGTCTTTATTACTAATTATAACTTTTGATAATTAAGTGCTTGGAATCCTTGGATTGATTTTAAGAATGGATATTAGAGCAAGTTGTCTTATATATGGTGTGAATTTTGAAATTCATACACTAATTTATCATATACAAGAATTCCCGTGCACTTCTTTTATGTGACAGGTTTTAGATTCAAATTTTACATTATATATGTTATAAGAGTATGATATTGTTAGGCTTTATTGAAGTTATTGGGCAGAGGCCTAGAACACCAAATGTAGTATTCTACTACTTGGTATGGATTATTCGAAAGATGACGCTAGTAGCTATGCAAATTATAAAATGAAACAATATAATGAATATCTCTTTACCATCCGTTATAGTTTTTGTATAGTGATAATTAAGTGCTTGATCTTAGCAATGGATTAGAGTAAGTACTCGCCTAATATGAATGTCGAAATCAATACACCAAAAATCGCGTACACTTCTTTTATGTGACAAAGTTTAGATTCAAATCTTCCATTATATACTTTATACGAGTATGGTGACCCCAAGCAAAAAAATAAAGCTCTCCCATTGCATCACAAATCAAATTAGATGTTAATAATTTAGAAACAATAATGCATGTAATATGAACAATTATTAGATCTTGAAAATGGTTGAACAACAACCAAGAAGACTTGTAAATCTCCCAAGTCGATTGTATCACGTGAGTTGACCCCAAATGCTGGGTCTTCTTCAACGTCGGTAGGAAATGAAGAAAATTACAAAAATCAAGCACTAGTCAAGTGCAATATGTGTTAATTTTTAATATAAAATTGCGGCTAAATAATAGTATTTGTTTATTAATTAATCAGTTTTTTTTGTTTGGCTTGATTGCGTGTGAACAAAGGATCATTTGATCATAAAGTTGACAAAAAGGCAATCGAATAATGTGCTCTTGACGTGGCAGACTCACAAGAAAATATTTTCTATCTGTATAGGATAAGTCATCCCCAAAATTTTAATATATTTATTTATTACTATAGGTTGGACCATTTTTTATTACAACTAAGCTATTCGATTTGATTATTTAGAAAAGCTACTTATTCATCTTGGCATATACAAGGGTTTTTATCTTTTTGTTTCTCGATTTTCTTATGATGATTTATTAATCTTTATCAATATTCTTTTGATAACTATGACAATTTGAACTTTTTCTCTATTTTGATATTAAATTAAAAAGTATTTTATTTAAATTAAAATTTTACATTATTAATAATATTATAAATGTGTTCTGAATCAACTTGCACTTTAATAGAATAGAGATAACAAGACAAGATATTTTATGTGCATGAAAATTCAAAAGGAGAGATATCACGAGACTTTTTAGATTGCACTAAACTGAAATCCACTATTATTGAATAATACATGTTGAACAGTACATGTTTCGACCTACTATACTTAGTGCTATTGAAATACAAATTAAATATAAGAGGAAAGGATGGAGTAGTCGAAGAGCCAACTAAGTGTTAGTAATGAGTCCGGGAATCTAACTTAGGGTGAATGTGAGGTAATTGGGAAGGCCACTAGGGGTTTGACATATGAGGTCGAGAAGCTCCAGTTGGAGTGGAGTGGTGCAGGTTGGGAGTCAAAGACGCCCCCTCTTCCCTCACACTAGGTAGAGTGCTCTATTTATACTAATTGGTAATGTGACATAATGATGGCAAATACTAATATAGTTGACATGACATTCATTAATTAGACACACAGGTTGGTCAGATACGTGTAAGTTGTTGAGGTGAAGGCAGAATTTACCTATTTAGCAATGATGGTTGAGAAGTAGACTAATGTTTAGGTCGACAAGTCTACTAATAAGGAAGTTAGTCAGTCCACTGATATAGAGGGTTGACAAATGACAAGTAGACATGCGATGTATTTAGTTAGGCTAATTATTTGACCAAAGTTCATTTAAATTTTATATTATATTGTATTTTTAATACATTTAAACATATTCGTAGTATATGTTCATCAATTATGTCAACTCTGACGATTAAGATGTGGTTTGAACCTAAGACCATTTTATAGAAATCAATGAATAAGTAGTTAAGAATAATAAATAGTTAACAGAATATTCTGTTACTAAAGTTTATACAGATGGAATGCTGATGTATTTATGGAAAGAAAATAATAGAATAGAGGGTAAAGTAGGAAAAATTTGAACCATTCATTTAATCAAATAGTTGTACAGATGTTTTTTAGTTCATGTTATATGACTAACTTTATTGGCTCATATTAGTATAGTATAGTAGATATATAGTAGATAAATAGATATTAATATACTTTAGACTATATTATATAATATATTATTTTCAAAATTGAATGCAGGGGAATTCTTGGTCAGCTACAAGTCATCATATTGCATAAAGCAAATAAGATCAGATGCACTTCTATCTTCATCTTATGATGTAATAAAGTAATATAGGATAATCCTTAACTATCTAGAAACCGTTTTCTAATCTTAAAAAGATTAATAAATTATATATTTTTCTCCTAAATTCTTCGAGCAAAGATTCTAATGCCGTCATTAACGATCGACTTGTATAGGGTTTTCGCATTTCTTGGTAACGCGTGATATGAGAATAGTGAAGTGCATATATAATTAATTAATTCATAAATTATAATAAATTCTAATTTAAGCTCGTTAGAGTTCATGGCCTTCAATTCATATAAAGATTAAGGTTACACTTGTATGAAACGGATCAAGCTAAGTATGTAGGATCGATTTAATATGTAAATGTAATACTTAAATTAGTAAATGTAATGCTAAATCAAAAATAAAATGTTTGTTACCTATAAGAAAAAGCATAATATTTTTGAGGACAAATATAATACTTTATTTCATTATATTTGCACATACCAGTCAGCGTTACGTTTCAATTACAGTATGTTGCACTTGGTTCTCTAAGCGGTTGAAATGGCTTAAGTGGATATTGATTCTGATTATCCATTTAATAATTACTCATATTAAGTCATCATCATCTGATCTGCTGATGATAACCTTTTTTTTTTTTTTGAAACTATGCTGATGATAACCTTGGCACTTGGAAAGTGTAGTATGGTAAATCTTGAATAATATCATTTGGATAATCACAAATCATTATAAATATATACCAATAACATGATGAAAAGGAATGAATATAATTGAATATATTTTAACCAGCTGGCCAACTTTGCCCATAGTGCTAGGCTGCACTTGGCAAGGATTCTTGATGGAATATGATTATATCACATTTACAAGATGGGGTGGCTATATATATATATAGATAGGTAAATTATACAGTTTTAAATATTGTAATTTATATAAATGGATTGGTGCTATAGATGTTCAAATACTTAATATTTTTAATAAAACGATAATATAATATTTGCAAATAGAATATAGGGAGTTTACAGAACAAATAGAAGTTCTTAAATATGCAAATTATATAATATTTGATTTGGGTATATAATGCTAAATTTGATTAAAATGTTGCAGATAATGGTGAAGATGGATGAATGGAAAAAAAAATTGTTACAAAAGAAATGATAGGAGATTGGTGACATTATAATGTCATGACATGTCGCTGGCTAAATAATAAGGATTGATGATGAAATTTGACTTTAGAAAATCCACTACTCACAAATCACAAAGATTGTAATTGGAAGTTAATTATATTGGTACACCTTTAATTTATGGATAGGATGGCTGCTTGAACAAATAACTATGGATTAGCTTAACCATTTTGTATTAGTAAAGTATTTAATTATAGAGATGTACATCTATATATACTGATTTTATTCCTAACTTTTGTTATTTAATTCTAAGAATCAGAGAAAATAAGTTTGTTCTCACAAGATTAAAGAAATAAGCCAATTAAGTCTTGGTGTTTGTTGTCAAGACCTTGTGATCTAGTGGTATCCGGCTATACTTTCATATGGAAGGATGTGAGTTATTGCCTCAGTGGATGCGATATTGACTCTTTGTAATTCAATAGGTTGAGAAAGTAATAGCGTTTGAGTCTACCAAACAAAAACCTGTGCTGAATAAATGATCTTTTTTTTCACATATATATACACACACAAACCATCATAACATAATTATTTGTAATTACATAAATAATTTAAAAACGAGATTTACATTTGTTGATCACACAATTGTTAATAAAAATTTGAGAAAAGAATATGTGAACACGTCAAAGATATGGTTGGTAATTAATAGAAATAATTTATATGATTATTATGATGATGAAGGTGGGTGGCATAATATAATTAAGATGATTAGATGATGTATAAAAGGCAAAAGTATGAGTAGAAGTGCACAAGATGAGCAAAGTATATATATCTGCTTAAATATAATTAAAAATAGAGTTTAGTGCATTGAATTGAAACATAAAATTCTTGATAAGGATGGAATTACTATAACTACACAATAACTAATAATAATGTGTACTCGTGTTAAACGAGATTGCTAACGTTGTTTGGACCAACTACCTTAAGCTTAAGTGGGATCATCATATCAGATCTCGCAATTAATTACCTAGATCGATAAGATAACGTATATTATTACCATGATGTATGTCTATATTCTCCTTTACAATTATAACCATCCATACCAGGCCATAACGGAAGTACCAATTAAGAGAATGGTTACAAAAAGCATCACTTGATAACATTTGTGACATGCATGCATATGCATTGAATGAGACAGGATTCTTTCTTTTTTATATAATACCCCACCACTAACTTGGATTATGCAAACATGATCCCATTTGGGGAAAGGTGCTATTCATAAGATAGCAAAAATCACACATGTTCGCCGCCGGAGGAAAAAAAAAAAAAAAAAAAAGAGTAAAGTAAAACATACACTTTTAAGTTTTTAGGGCAACATTAAAAAAAAAAAATTAAATCAATATCGATTTTACCTATTATTGTTGTATGAGAAATGAAAAATAAGAAGTGTTAGAGAAAAACAGAATTAAGAGATGAATAACAGGAAAACAAAAATAAATAAAAAGAGTTTATGTGAATCGGTTAAGACCCTACGTCCACGAGAGTGAATGGGATTTTTGTTAATTGTGAGTATCAAATATCTAGAGTAGCTATAATTAAACATCATATTTATAGATAACCATAATGGTATATTTATACAAGTTGCTCTTGTACTATATTGCGAGAGCACTGCCCCTGCACCTCCTTACCACTTAGCCAACCGAGTTTAGGTTCAAACCATAAAGATAGATGGTATTGCTTCATTGCACTACACTCCAACCCTTATCATCTCTAGTAACGTATAAAATATACACAACAAGAAGCAAGTTTGTTTATTCATTATTTTTTCAGTATGTTAGGCAAAGGGTGGGAGGACCAAATCCAATCCAATATTTTACCTTTTGTTGTGAATTTAAAATATGACATTGGCTACGCAAGTATATACAAAAATAAAGTTATGTCTTTACAATTAGTTACAATTTTTGGCATAGTAATATATGTTTGATTTCAACTATGAATATCATAACATATTTAAATGTTCTGAGCGTTTCAATTTTTTAAACAAGGCACGATCAAAAGCGAAACTAAAAATTCACACGCATATATATAATTTAATGTTAAATTACAAAGTATACTTTATACTATTTAACAGTTAACACATGCTTGGCGTGTAACAAACACGTTGGTGCTTTCATAATTAACTATAAAATAATATATTTAGTTAAATGATTAACCATATAATAACATTAAAATTAGTTAAATTATCTAAAACTGCTAGCTGCTTAGTTGAGAAGTCATGAACCTTGGGATATCAGAACAGATTTACATGTCTGCATATGTTTTCGTTTACTATTGTTTTATGTCGCTGCTGATTGTGACTTTTTGTGAGCTCATAGCTGGGTACATAGAATTTAGACTAGCTATACAAAATATGCACTATTCATGAGTAAAATAACATAAAGTATTATTATTATTTTATTTTGAACTGCAAACAAACGTGCATGGAGTTGGAGTGTTGGAATTAATTTTCATCTTTATTTTTTACTTTTTCTTTTCCAATGAAAAGTAATAATCTACGATCTACTTTTTACTTTCACAATTTCAGGTAATGACATTATATACTCCTTAATTCATTCATTATATTCGTCAAGTGATAAGAGTTGAAACTTAAATTCTTGGTTAAAAGTTTGAAATTCACTATGGGAGAAAGCAAGGGTAAACAAATAACTGGGGGGTGATCTGGTGAAGTACAAGCAATCGAAGGTGAAATACATAAATAAGTGATAGTGAGTAGAGTGTGAAACTGTGAATTATTACAGATTTTTAATCAATTTACCGGTAATATTTGTAAGCTCGTAGTGTGTTCTCATTTAATCATAATATAATATATATATATATATATATATATATATATATATATATATATATGATAGGGAAGTGTTTATGTGAGTAACTTTTTTTTATACATTATCTCCCCTAATATAATTATTCCTAGATGTTTGACTGCGTTTACATGCTTCTTTTTAATGACTTAAAACCATCCAACTAAGCATAGAGCAAAGTCTCACCATGGTTAAAATTCAAGGTCTAAGCTAGAGAATCTTTGACTATTCTTAGATCTAAATCATACTATACCTACATATATACACACACAATCACACATGTATATTATATTAGGTATTATCAACATTAGTATCAATAGTTTCTGATATGACTAAATATATATTATACGTAGTATATAATTATATTAGGTATAATTTGCAAAAGTACTAATAAACCAAATATATCATATATCATTACATCTAAGGCGATGAATATCGACTTTTTGATGAGAGAAAACGTGTACAAAAATATTTTGGACGAATAGACCAAGTCAAAGTGGGTTTACTAGGAAGATGAGCTGTTGAAGATTATTTACTAAGAAAAGGGAAAAAATTAAAGAAAGGAAATACTACATGAACTTTATTTTTTACTTCCAACCTTTACTTTCTTTTATAAATTTTGAATGTAGATATTTTTTGAGACCTATATAATAAAATATCTTATTTTTATTTGCCACATCATGAAATAAAAGTGAGAAAGTAAAATTTGAGAATACATCTAATAAAACTCTTGGACGAATATGAGATAAAATGATGAAAAAGAAATAAATATAGACCAAGTCTATTCTACGTGGGATGCGTACCACTAAACCATTGGCGTAGGTCCATCCCCACGTGACAAACCAAACAACATAATAATATTCATTAAAACACTTCCCACTTGTAAGGAATGGCACCACTTCCCTGCTTGCTTGTACATACCTAATTCCTTGCTATACCGTACCTCTACGCTATTTGTATTCTATTTAATTTACTCCCCCAACTTGCATCAAAATAATTCATTAATAATGTTCTGATAGGAATAATCGACTGGGTGAAGCATGATTATTCGATTATTATTAGCAGCTACTTAATTGAATTATTTTCACACAAGATCTTCCTAATATGATTTACCTCTCTTATGTAACTTTGATTATTATTACACTGCACATCTCTGAATAGTGAATTAATGAACTCATTACGAACCGTTGGTAAGCAAATTGTTTATGCAATTATAAAGTTGAAAAGTCAACGTTTAATCTAAATGGTATCCAAACTAGTGTTAGAGTGGAATAAGATTGATGATGAAAGCTGTTGTGTTGATAAATCTAAATCTAGTTGACATTAGGTTAAAAGATTATAGTTTTACCGAGAATAATTTTAATTTAGAATAAATTATTGGGTATTAACGCAGAAGTTATTTCAACCAGATAAAATTTAACTAAAAATATCGTACAAAGTGGGGACAACATAACAAACGAATAAGGTCACAACCAATACGGAAAGGCAAAACCCACCGTTTAACGCGTTGGGTTTTATCAACTTGCGTGGGGCCCTTGAAGTAATTGGACTCGTCCGTACAGTATATTTTAATGTTTTATATCCTTTTTTTTTTTTTTTGAATTAAACCATTTTATATCTAATTTATGCTCTAAAGTTCAACTACAGTATAATGCATCATAACATACAATGCCAATATGCGATTGTTTAGAACATTTAGTTTGTAGAAACTAATAAACCGAATTATTTAAAGTAAAATAAATAATTGTTTCATTAAAAGCCAATAATTTCTGTATTCATTTTTTAAATAATAAATAATGTATCATATTATATATGTAAGTGGGTGTGCCGAGAGGTCAAAAAGGGTGGGAAAGAAAACTGAATGATTTTTTTCTTGTCCAAATAACAACCGTTATATTACTTTGTATATCAAAACGGAGGATTATATTGGCTTTTGTAGAGGCGCGCCAAGTTAATTAAAAAGTTTTGTGTTAGATTTTCTTTCGAGTAAGAGTTAAATTTTGTTGGTGTGACACTGTCGAATCTCGAATATTGATTAGTATTAGATCAGGATATTAGATCCGGTATGAAAAGGAAAGGGAAAATAGTATGGAAGCAAAAGCTAATTTAAGCATTAGCCTTAAAAGTTGAAACTTTATGCATGCTAGAGAATAGTGAGGCACCCTAAAACTAAAGTTCAAGAATCATGGTTAACTAATTAATGTTATTATGAGATTATGTCTTTGTCAATTAGTAAATACGAAAGGTAGTTAATTTTAGAAATATATAGAATTATTAGTATATATTGAATAAAAAAATTAACTATATGATGCTTATAATTAAGGGAGAAGGGTATGGTAGAGGATAAGAGAATTAATGGAGGCATGGAGTTTGAATATGGGGAAACAATGGCTAAAAGCCTAAAATTGAATGGTAATGCAAAACAAGGGATCGGAATGGGCAGCTGTGGTAACAAGGACTAAGGAGATGGATAGATATTGTCAATGTTGAACATCATTAAATGATTGAATTTTCTCATAGACATTAAGGTTTTTGAATCTAGCCAATAAGACAAATTGGAGATGGGAAGGACGAATCAAATCATGCCAGGTAAGATTTTATGGGAATTCCTTTATTGGATATGATGAGCTTTTGTCCTCAAATCTATCCATCCCCTTCATTTACATTGCCCCATCTCCTCCCCATCCCATTGGAGTTCAAGATGCATAACACATGCATTTACTACTTTTCTTCTTTCTTCATTTTTTTTTTTTTTTTTGTTTTAGATAAGCTCTACACGTCTAATATTTTTTCATTCAACAGAAGAATAGAAGAAAAATATATAATTTTTTCTATACAATATAGAGAAACATAAGAACGGTTTAAATTGTGGGAGTAACACCACTGTTATATTATCCGCTATCATAATTTTATAGTTATAATAAGCTAAGGGTTAAGGGAGATCAATTCCATAAATACCAAACTATACATTCGATCTCGAAATCATTTTTCATCCCGGGAGTCATCTATTAACTCCGCAATACCTGAATACCTTTTTGTTTTTCAAATACAACTATGGAAACCCATATTATAATCGTTATAACTAATAAATTAATAAACTATGGTTTGAGTTGAATGGGTCAACTATGTACAACACAACCTAGAGACTAGTTTATCCATAGTGATCCTTTGTCTATTGAAGTCATAAGGTGAAATTTATTCGCTCAAAATAGCGATCACAGGTTTCCCTCATGACTCAAAATAATAATTAATAAAAGAAATAAAAAGTGATAATTATGTAATAGTGATATTTGAGAAGCTATGGGCTATGGCAGTTTGTGTATTATTTGTTGATGCTTAGCTTTTTAGGTAGTACACCAACTACTGCATTCCAGATAAACATTATAAGTAGAGAGAGAGAGAGAGAGAGATGCCAATGCCATGCCGCAGTAGCAGCAAAGCTCAGGGGGGATGAACTTACTATATTACAAGGTCCACACTCATGTGAACCCCATCAACTTGCTCATTATCCTAACCCCACACCCCATCACAACATATACATACACCCACATGTATCTATGCATATAAATGACATATATAAACTACTACCCACCCCCACCCCCCCTACTCATCTCATGAATCTTCCTAGTTCCTTACCTTAATTGTCCTTGGGTTGACCCACACTATCCACATCTCCATATATTTTTTCTCAACATACACAATTTCAAACAACTTGTATTTACTACATTAAACATATATTAAAAATGGCCATACAAAACTTGAGGGCAGCTATGTGTGTTGTATATATATGCTACAACTTGCTCTATCACCACCAACCCAATTCATACTTCTTTCTTTTGCTATCTCTCTAGCTATCTTCTTTCTCTCTCTAAAATCAAGATCGAAATAATGGATGCAAGCACTCCCAGCAGCATAGATGAGACCAGTTCTAGCGACTCTATGTCCGTTGCATTGAATTTGCCGCCGGCCACCAAGTCGCCGGAGAGCCTCTGCCGAATGGGGAGCGGCGCGAGCGTGATCATCGACGCGGAGAACGGCGTGGAGGCGGAGTCCGGCCGGAAACTGCCGTCGTCGAGATTCAAAGGCGTGGTGCCTCAGCCGAATGGGCGGTGGGGGGCTCAAATCTACGAGAAACACCAGAGGGTGTGGCTTGGGACGTTCAACGAGGAGGAGGAAGCCGCTAGGGTGTACGACATCGCCGCCCAGCGCTTCCGCGGCCGCGACGCCGTCACCAATTTCAAGCCGTTGTCGGAAACAACCGCCAACGGAGACGACTACGAGGCCGTGTTTTTGAGCTCCCACTCCAAGGCGGAGATCGTGGATATGCTCCGCAAACACACTTACGCCGACGAGCTGGAGCAGAGCCGCCGAGCCTTCAACATTAACAACAATAACAATACGAGCGCCCGGAAACCGGAAGCCGATAGATCGGCTAAGTCCCGGGAGCGGCTCTTCGAGAAAGCCGTGACTCCTAGCGACGTGGGCAAGCTGAACCGGCTCGTGATCCCCAAGCAACAAGCGGAGAAGCACTTCCCTCTCCAAAACGGCGCCGTCACCTCCAAGGGAGTTCTCTTGAACTTCGAGGACACCAACGGGAAAGTATGGCGGTTCCGTTACTCGTACTGGAATAGCAGCCAGAGCTACGTGCTGACCAAGGGGTGGAGCCGGTTCGTGAAGGAGAAGAGCTTGAAAGCCGGAGACATTGTGAGCTTCCACAGATCGACCGGACCGGAAAAACAGCTCTACATCGACTGGAAGCCCAGGAATGGGACCGGATCCGACATCCCGGTTCATCCGGTTCAAGTGTTTAGACTATTTGGAGTCAACATATTAAGCAAGAGTAGTACAGTAGTATCCCCTATGGCTATGGCGGCTATGGATACCACCAATAATATCAGTAGTTGCAGTGGTGGCAAGAGGATAAGAGAAGTAATGGAGTTCTTGCCATTGGAGTGTAGCAAAAAGCAAAGGGTCATTGATGCTTTGTAACGTCTCGAGACTCGAATCTGAAACCTTTGTTTAAACACGAATAGTATATGTCAGATTGTCCGCTCAACTAGGCTGGTGTTAGAAATCCCCTTTTATTTCTAATCTTTCGTTTTTAATTTTTTTGTTTTTGGTTTTTGAGGATGAGTTGAAGGGAGGGATGGGCATGTTGCAACTTGCAAGTTCCAATTTGTATATTAGTGTTTTTAGGGAAGCTAAGAATGGCTCTAATAAAGAGCTCATCATCATCAACAACTAGCTGGTAAAACATTACAAAAAAAAAATGTGGAAATAGAAATAACATCTTTTAACTTGTTCATGCTCAAAAGTACATAAGTTTCTTGTATTGTTTTTATATCTGTTCTTATATATGCTTCACATGCTATTTCCTTTTATACTTAGCTTTTTCCCTTTGTCAGTGCTTTCCAATTATATACATCTATATCTTGCCATACATAAAGCCTATCTATCTCATTAAATTTCACTTATTTCGCCAGACAACAAATTAACACTCCTTTAGTTCGAACTCGAGACTTTTGATCAGGTTGAAAGAAACTCGTACCACTTCATTCACAAAGAAAGTGTTTTTGGTGGTGTTAATGCATGTAACATTATTACTAGGATATGATTCATGTTGTTAGAACTTTACTACTTTTAGACAACTTTAGTTGAACTGTAGAGGGGCTTAAAAAGGGATACGATAATGTTTTTGTGTTGTTGGATTATGAAGAATAATCTGAATCGGCATTAAAGGGTAGAAAGTTTGGAGCCATCTAAACCAATGTTCCAAATCTGGGGGAAGTATATGTTGTGGAGTTAATCTTTCCATTAGTGGCCTACAAACATCAGCAAAAGAAGGATTGAATTGAAATCAATTCAAAGGAATTATATTGAAGATATATAGATGAGATTCTTGTTCTTGTATTGCCAATTTAGTACCAACCAAAATGCCAACATTATTGTACGTAGTGATGGTTTCTCCTTATTCACTTATCATGTTTTGTACTAATCTTGCTTTATCCCACTAGGTTTAACAAATAATATTGCTCCACCAATATAAAACGATTCTTCTACAATGAAGTTGATATGTTTTATGAAATATTTTAAACACCATTCTACTATATATATAATGTCTACAAGATAAATCTAATAATCGTACAGTTTTATGTCACTTAAAAACTAAAATGTGTCCACTCCGGTTGTAACTTTTATTCATATTCGTACATGTTGGCAATATGTATTAAACCAAATAATGCATGTATGCATACATGTATTCTCTCCCTTTCCATTCCTGATATTCTTTGGTCTAAATTTCCTAGAACAAATATTAATAATTATCAGTTTTATTTGATCTGAATTCCGGGTTTCCAAGTTCCAACCCAGTCATTGACCAAACACTGTTTAAGTTTGTTAGGTAAAGTCTACGTTAGAGAATGTAGTTATGGAAAAGCTGGTTTAGTTGAACTAGCTGGTCTGGCTGCATCCACATTTAGTAATATAATATGCCTACTTGCTTTGTTTTTTGCTTTATATATATTTCCAAAATTGTTAGGCGCTTTAACCCTTCATTCTTCCATGGAAAACTAGACTTTCCAATATCAAAATATAAACAATGTTTCAATTCAATTCTATATATTTATTACTTAAAAATGATAATAAATAACAACAAAAACATAAAGGGAATTCTTGGGTTTGAAAGAATGGGTATAATTGAATAATGATGGAAAGTGATTTAGAGGAATTAGAAATGATGGTAGGGTGATTGACTACTTAAGAGCACTTTAAAGGGCAGAACGCAAATCTTATGGGAACTTGTAGTAGCGGAGTAACAGGACAGGAATGAGAAGTTTAATTTGTGTTAATCATATATGTATATAGAAAGTAAAATAGAGCGATTGATTTATTAATTAATGAGCTTATCTTTATAGCACGAGCAAGGATTGAAAGTGTATGCTTGTCTTTCTTTCCTTGTTCGGGTGTTTCTTAATGACAATAGGTTTGTAGTTTCAGGACCGATGAATGTTGTACATGGCGGTAGCCGGTAGGCTATTAAGTATTTATTTTTAGATATTTCCGTATTTATTATTCTGATTAAAAAGGAAAGAAAAAAAAACTTTGAAAGGATTTTCCATAATAATGCATTTGCATTGTAGTATGTTATGTTTGTGTATGAATTATCATATAAAAACTATATATTGTCCGACAGCTTTGGGGTGTAATTAAATATAAATAAAAGATAATATTAAAATTTGATAAGATTCATGTTTCATCCTGGGAATTGGCTAAGCACTGTGAATCAATTGAAGTGCAGATTCATGAACTGTATCTTTCCCAAAACCAACGTGATTTTTAGAATCTTGGAAGTAATTAATTCTAGAGAGCCTAAAAGATGTACAAATTTTTGTATTTAAATTAATCTTCCATCTGTACTGTCATCAAAATTCCAGACAATAATATTTGCCCTTATATTAAACAAAATCATAACGCAGTGTGTATATCATTAGCGAGCTTTAATTATTATTGATCGAATTGATGATAATTATATATTATAATAAAAATTAATATGATTATAGATATGAGGAATAATTCATAACAAATCAACTTGAAGTTGCATAGCACATCTTAATTATTCATCGATCTACCTTTTGACTAGTGAAATCTGATCCCATTGTAAAAATGCGCATCTAGCATACAAATCCAACAATATTGAAACGAGACTAAAATTGAGACTTTTATATTATCGTACGTGTTCATATTGCAACTCAAATACAATTAATCACTTAATTTTAATGATAATTGAAGATTTGTATATATTTATCACTATCCTCTATATAATCCATAAAATATTTCTCAAATAATAAGCAGATATTATGTGTGCGCCTACAATTATCGACGATTCATGTTCTTAATGACAACCTTAAATAATTGTAAGTTGCATGGCATAAGAATTCGTTGTAGTACGTCTAAAATATGTGGGTTTGACTATGAACTCTGCCTAACTCTAATCTATATCACAAGGAAGACAGCCACTTTGCCCAATGTCAACACTGCACATTTTAATTAATTAATTTCTCTACTATAATAATGTGAAATGTAGGCATTAAGTTACAGTCAAAGAAGGGATATTAGAATTACAAACTACTCTTCAAATCCCAAAAAGTTAGCAACAAATATCTATTTCAATATTGGTTTGTTCATATCATGTGAAGAAAGGTTTGCATCATTTTGAAGATGAAAATGTCAAGAGATCATTATATTTTAGGATTAAAATTATATTTCTTATTCGAGTTCTGACTCGGATTACAAGCCGAGTTTTGGTTAGTCTGAAGGAGCTGAGATGACTTTGAGGATGACACTTATATTAGCATGAGGGGTGATTTGAGCGCGCTAGGGGGCAAGAGAGGTCGGGCAGGTGGTGGGCGCGATAAAAGACGTGGTCATCACTACGAGTTTAGGTACAGGTTTTGATTAGCAAGTTTGTTCCCGTTTACTTGAGATATGGTTTGGTCCAGTCTCTCGTTTTGTATTTGTTTTGGTGGTTTAATAAAGTGTGTGGGTTTTCTTTAAAAAAAAAAAAAAGAAAAGAAAATTCTACAACGTCATATGTTGTAGTAATACAACAAATGTATGTGTATCGATTAGTTGGACTACATACACATACATTTATGCTTTATATATTTTTCGACCAAGAGGAGGGGACCTTAAAACATACACTCAATGCCCTATTATCTGCCCCTAACAAACTTGCGCGAACACGAGATACTCCCATAATATAATGTCTTTGTTGATGATAGATTGGAGAGCGTTATGAGGATGCACAACCACTTTCAAGTCTCTCTCATACTTAAGAGCGTTCCTTGACAACGAAATTCGCTATCCAATTTTATATATTACTACGTATATTACATGCTCTATATATATACATGTACTAGGAATGTGTTTTATCTCAACTAAAAGTGTAAATTAATATCAAACATTTTGTATATTTATGTTTTATATATTATATATATATCAACAATCAATTTATTCTAGTTTGAGGTTCCATTGTTGTTTCTTAGAAACATCTGCAGGAATAATAAATGTAATGTCACACATGTTGTTGCAATAGTCTTATAGCACATCAAAACAAATAAAGATAAAATAAAAAGAGTATGTAGTTCACACAATTAGATCGAGATTTCTTTGTCGAATTTTATATTGATGTTTAGTGAATAAATAAAACAAAGTATATAGAATCCCTCTCCAACTTGTGTTAATGCATGCACCTTTTGGCATATGTGTCATAAGCTTTGCTTATACAATTCTAATTATAGTATTATTCTCTCTCTCACTTTATATGTCTTGTTTATTATTCATTGATTGAATTAATTTTTTTATTATTATTTTTAGTAATATTTAATTATTTTTAAATTTAATTTTTTATTAATAGTAATTTTAATTTATTTATAAATATATAAATTTTATATCTTGATACTAAATTTAATATTATGAAAATTAAAATCAAATTGAAAATAACTTAGTTTCAATTGAGTATCGTTAATCAAACCAGCCACATAAAATGGGACAGATGGAGTACTTTCCATATATAATTTAAATATAATAATTTTTTTCTGAAAAAGGACAAGATAATAATATTATGCAGGGCAAATCAAATCATAAATACATAGAATAAGTTTTAATTCCCTAGATCGGATTGAAAACCTGTGACTATAGCAACAGTATAAGCTAACATGTTCACTAACCTCCTAAGCATGATGAATAGAAACACTATCTATAAATTCGGTAGTTGGGCATTGGATCCCTTCGACCTGGAAAAAGTGAAATGTCGGGTTGAGGTTTGGTGAACCAACTTGTCGCTCCTCTAATTGAAGTATCGGGGCTTAATTTACTTATATTTCGAGATCATTTCATTTTCAACTTAACCTTAAGTAGTATTTCTAAAATTATATTGTTAAAACCATTATAATTTTATTCAAGATAAAGCTAGGCTTCCGAACATTGCATGTACATTATTCTGATATGATTATTTAAAAAAAAAAAAAGGAATTTAGTTCAAATCCATTTATTTTTATTAGAAAAATGAGCTATTTACTTAGACAAAAAGAATGTTACATTGCCAATAATTCTAATTTTGCTAAAATAATATGGTGAGCTTTGTAAACGTGTACCAGCTGAAATTTCTCACAACATATATGGACAGCCTAATGGCTTTTGGTTGGTTGTTTTTGACTTTCATGCAAGTGTCATTAAATTAACCTTAAAAAGACAAGGTCTTGCTTAACACTTAATGCACATTCTAGAAATTACCTAATATGTCCCATTTGTTAATCCAATAGGTAATAGAGAGCCAATAAAAAAAAATTAGCTAATCCGAATAAATGCTAAGTATACCCTAAAGAGTGAGGACGATTAAGTTGTATTTATTGAGAAATCTTGATAATTATTAAGCTTAATTGGTTTGTCTTGATATTACAACTATGAACTTATTTTAACTCTTAAATCTCAGCTCAACAAAACTATAAAACAAAAAAAAAAAAAAAATATCTTGGAGAAAAAAAGAAGGGAGAACCTAATATTAAGATTATAAATTCATAGTTTGTCTTGATATTAAGATTACAAACATATTTTGACCCCTAAATCTCAATAAAAGCATAAAATAAAAAAATATCTTGTAGAGAAAGAGACACCAACAAAAAAGATTCAAACCTCATGACAACCAAAAGTTCAACTACTAGCTAGGTTGTCACATACACTAGTTTGACAACTTGCTAATGAGATATTTATTTACAAATTATTCCAACTTTGTACACCAAATACTTTCTCAAAAATACTCATATATATATATATATATATATATATACACGCGCACACACACGCACACACGCACAAATCTACAATTTTTTACTTGATTTAACCAAAGAATTCATAATTTTCCATGTAAAAACTCCCATGTCTTATTATCTTGTCATCCTATATTCATGTTGGATTTAACATGAATACTTTTCAAAAAAAATAAAAAATATTCATGTTGGATTTAAGAGTGAATGGGCTAATATTCAATAGGCTAGCCCATTACTTTAAATATGAAGGCCCATTTACCATAAAAATCTTCAATACCCAGGCTTTTTCTACCCCAAAAATAAAAATAAATAAATAAATAAAATCTTTCCTCTTCTCCCTTCTCCCAGCGGAAATGGCTTTGCTCACTTCACTCTCCCTTGCACCTTCTCCACTGCAATCTTCGACGCATTTTTGTGATGACGTCAAGCTCCTGTCGTCATCTTCTTCGCTCTCCGGCACCCGCCTCTCTTCCCTCCACCTTTCTCCCTCTGGTACGTTACTCTTCGGGTATTCCCATGGGTTTATTCATTATATACATGTGTGTGTGTGCTATTTTAAGCTTTGGTCTTTGGGATTTGTTTATTTGGGGTTACCCAATCTTGAATTAGTACACTAATAAGCTGTGAATTTTGGTAGTTCTCGATGTTCTGAGCTTGATGATAAATAATATCCTTTTGTTGTGCTCAATTTTAGATAAAAATTCGAACTTTCATAAGAGGTTTGCGATATCTGCGAAACGAATATCGGGTTTGGAAGAGGCCATAAGAATTAGAAGGTATTACTCCATTTTTCTTATATTACAGTTTTTTTTTTTTTTTTTTTTTTTCCCTTGTGGTAGCATTCAATTCATTATGTGTAATAATTTGATCTTCTGTACTATGGTGATGTACAAGACATATATGATTATCAGGCAACACCTTTAAGTGAATTAATGGCATCATTTCAATTGAATGGCATAGAGTAGCAATTTTCTTCTTCCATGCTCTTTTTGCAATGTGTATATTCTCCTTGGTAGTTACTGTTTTCTGAAATTTAGGGACTTCAAAAGAATGCTAAAATTGATCTCTTTTAGTGAATTAGCAATAAATTAGAAGTTCAGAAGGTGTAACCTGTGTTTCTTCACCATGTTTATACCTAAATGCTGAATGATTGACTATTGTGACAAACTGACAATAAGGAATAATGATGTGAAGCCTAAAAGTCATTCTGCTGGTAGCCCTTGGAATTCATCATTAATTTCCATGTCTTTTTGAGTTTTGGTGTCTCATTACTTGAGGTTCAGTTAACTTCTTGCAAAATTTTGGTTCATTCGTATTTCATGGGAAAAGAGGGAAAACATAAACTATAACGTTGTTTGCTGGAATAGGGAGCGTGAACTTCTTGGTTCTTCTAATAATCCTAAGAGAAGGCTGCCTTTAAAGCGAGGGCGGGTATCACCACGGCTTCCTGTGCCAGATCACATACTGAAGCCCCCTTATGTAGGCTCAAGAGAGTTGCCAGAGATCGCAAGTGAACATCAAATTCATGATGCTGAAGGAATTGCTCATATGAGAGCAGCAGGTGAGCTTGCTGCCCGGGTGCTAGAGCATGCAGGAACATTGGTTAGGGTGAGATATTTGGCACCCATTACTTAATTTTCAATATTGATTATTTTCAGACTACTTTATTTCTACTAACTATATAATATGAGAAATCAAGTATCAAACTAATTCTAATTTTTTTTTTTTGAAAGAGATTATGGTCCTTTTCTTGTTACAAACATTCATCTGGCTTTTTCATTCTTGGTGGAAAATTCAATTTTTCTCTAACTTATTGTGTGCGGGAGTGGAATTCATTGCCAAGTGCCAATAGTTTTTTTGGACACAGGTTATGTCTGTGACAACAGGAAATATATCACACTCATTAAAACCCTGGATAAATCACTCATTTCTTAATTTATTACTTAAAACCCTTAGTATGCCATGTTGCTTACAAACTCTCATGTTTATTATCAGCCATCAGTAACGACAAATGAAATAGATAAAGCCGTACACCAAATGATTATTGATGCTGGTGCTTACCCTTCACCTCTGGGCTATGGGGGTTTTCCTAAAAGTGTGTGTACATCAGTCAATGAGTGTATGTGCCATGGAATACCTGACTCTCGCCAGCTACGGGTAGGTGATTTTCCATTTCCACTTTTGCCAACTCAATTTACTTCTGATCACTGAAAGGAAAAATACTGATAATGCAGGATGGTGACATAATAAACATTGACGTGACAGTATACTTGAATGTAAGTTGTGATTATACATATTGTGTTTTATTGATTCCTTATGTGTTTCCAATAAACCTCTTGTTACGAAGTTCACGGTGTTTGATCTATTTGTCAGGGTTATCATGGAGACACATCAAAAACCTTCTTTTGTGGCAATGTCAGTGAGTCCATGAAACGACTTGTGAAGGTATATCTTTTTGCTAACTAAAGAGATAACTTAATGTAATTTCCTTAATTAGAAACTCATGCCAGCCAGAAAACTTGATCCAGAGTCGAGCTTTAGCCATTGATATCTGTTGAAACTTGAAAGCTTGCTGTTTCTGTCACACGCTATTGATATTCTCTCTAAAAATTAGCCATTGAATAACCATTCTGTTTTTTTTTTTTCTTCCTTACGCAAGTTTTCATGGTTATGACTTGTGATTGTAATCAGTTCTCTTCTCTTATATGGTGTAGAAGATGGAAGATAGAGAAATCTTTATTCATGTATGTTGAATCTAGAAACTTGTATTTACAATGGAAGAACTTGAATGTAAAAGCTTGAATTACTACATGAAAGAATAACTCAAGCTTGTTAGAAGTAGTTGAACAGATATAGTAATTCAAGATTTTACATTCAAGTTTTCTATTGTAAATACAAGTTTCTAGATTCAACATACATGAATGAAGCTTTCTCTATCTTCCATCTTCTACACCATAAACACTTAGCAAATCTCATAGATTTATGATCTCTATAATCTTGAAATCTCTTATGGCAGGTGACTGAGGAGTGCATGTATAGAGGAATTGATGCTTGTCAAGATGGTGCCCTGTTTAGGAAAATTGGGAAGAAAATCAGGTGTTTTTATGTTGTGAACATTATCTTTCCTCTAGCACTTCTACCGGCACTTTGTAATTCAATCTCCTTTGTATTTTGTATATATAAACCACTAAAATATGGAGAAATACTATTTCCAAAGATCTATTAATCCTGTGCAATATGCATTCAAATGCAATGGTTTATGGTTTGATACATGATATCGATTGTTTCTAAAGTTATTCAAATGCAATGGTTATGTTTCAGTGAACATGCAGAAAGGTTTGGGTATGGCATTGTGGATCGTTTTGTTGGACATGGTGTTGGGACCATATTTCATTCTGAGCCACTCATACTTCATCATCGTAAGTACCTTCCAATTTGGTTCACTTTGACACACCGCCATGCCATATTGACATTCCTTCATCAATTTTATTTGTGGTGCCGGTGCTTAGTAATTATGAAAGCTGTGCAACTAAAGATGCTTGAGTTCACTAAAATCCCTAAGAATGTTATTGGCCCTAAATTGGGTCATTGTGGTGTGAGATAGCACTACTTTGTGAATGTCAAATCAAACATTGCCTTTGTTTGTAACGTACTGGTTTTCTCTGTTTTTACAGGTAATGACAAGTCTGGTTGCATGGTTGAGGGGCAAACATTTACAATTGGTGAGTGCATTTTCTTTGGTTTGTTGCACGAGTAATGTGTTGTTTTACTTTCCCTCAAAACCGTACCCCTTTATCTCACAAAGTAGTCCTATAGTCATAATGTCAATGAGAAAGTTGGGAAAGTATTATTGATGTTTTTATCAATAGTTACTTAATAGCTCCGACATCAATGTTTAGAGATAATCTGGCATCTTTAAGTTAATAGTTTGTGGACATGAGACAAATGAATTTTCGTGGTCAGGACTTGTAAATCTCGTAAATTAGCTGGTCATTTAACTCGGGTGTATCTGTGTGCAGAACCAATTCTTACACTGGGAAGCACGGAGTGTATAACCTGGGAAGATAACTGGACAACTCTGACAGCCGATGGAAGCCCCGCTGCACAATTTGAGCACACGATTCTGATTACAAAGACTGGCGCTGAAATTTTAACGAAATGCTAACCCGAGTCAGATTCAGTTTTATTAGTAATCGAGGCTGGTTATAGCGTAAATGCTGCATTGCTTTCTCGTCGAATTTAATACAGGCAGAATCGAATGAGCAGCTGCACCACATAAACTTGCACGCGATGAAGTACAGACAAATGAAATGCACCTAGATAGACACATGCTAAATGTACAATGTTGGTGGTTCCTGTTGCACCAGAATCCGGAAATGGATTGAACATTATATCTTCTGAAGATTCACATGTTTGTAATTCATTTAATGAGTAGTTGGTGTTGGTTAAGGTTTATTTAATGACAAGTTGGTGATATGTATGACGATGAGTTGTGTCTAGTAAGATGACAATTGATTGGAGTTGCGTAAGTCTGGACTCTCGAGATGTAATTTACCTGATAACTCTCGATATAGTTTAACTGGTTAATTAATTTTTTTAAAAAAATTAATAAGCTATCGGGATTAGAGTGCAGTCTTTATTTAAAATGCGTAGCCGACTCGAACAGCACAACTACCAAATGAATCTGTCAACGGTTGATTCGTACGTGTCATCCACTCGCAGACTCGGCAAGTCGGGTGGAAAATTACGATTTTGTTGGCCCTTGTACACCGCGAAAAGCCAACATCTTTTTTCCGCGTTCAGTAGGGGCCACAGCCTTACGCGGCGCTTTGGTGCGCGTGTGCACGCTTTAGCTGAAAAGATTCCTTCTCTTTCTCTTTTTAAGATCCAAGGCCCTCGTGATTCTCCAACGCTCCCGACAGGTATATTCCAAGTAATATATACACGTGATGGATTTTTAGATTAGGTGAAGTGAAACTCCACTTTCACCGTCTATTTCTTGTGGGAATTCAATTTTACCCCCATCTTACCTTTGATTCTTCACTTTTACCCCTCTTGAGTTGACAACGACCTTAAACACCAAACTCCAACACAACTCTTGTCTTTCTCCATTCTTTCCTGCTAATATTTTACCATGTACAACATTTGTCCCTTTTTTTTTTTAAAATTAATTCTACTTTATCAAAAAGATAAGATTCATAATCTAATTTTTATAATTTAACGAGTATAACTAATAATTATCTACTATACTCATGCTATACTTGTATTTTGCATAGCTACTTTAATTGAATTGAAAGTGCTACAATTATAATTTATGACAATGACAATGATACATAATGGCGGAGATATGATTTGTTTCCCATATTTTCAATTGAAGTAACGTTACAATAGGTGAGAATAGTCAATTTTAGATAATAATTTTTTAATATGTATGACTTGTTATATTATCATCTAGAAAATTTTAACCATAGTACACCATGGCCCACTCTGTGCCTAATAATTATGTGGTCCATTCACTCACAAAGGCAATGTATATTACCCGAGTTTTTGACAAGTCAACAACATATATAATTTAAGTGTACAAGGTAATAAATTCTTACATATTAATGTTGTTTAGAGGGTTGGTTCAATTTTTCTGGTGTAATATGAAAGCTAACAAGATTTTTTTATATATATAAACAAAACAAAAAAAAATATGGGATAATATTTTAAACAAGGTGGTATTAAATTAAAAATTTGTAATCAAGATTATCTTAAATTGCGTAGAGATTATGAGTTAAACAAGGTAGCTAAGGGTCACGTCAGGGCAGAAATAGATGGAATTGAGATGGAGTTGGAGATTTGGTATTTCTAATTGTAGGAATTGAAAAGCGTCCCCTAGCCCCTCGGAGTTGTGAAATGGCAATTTTCAGGTCTGCCAGTTCATAGTAATTAAAGGGTTGCCAGACGACAAAACCCGCAAGTTGTGGGGCAAAGATCATAAAAATGGCAACCAAAAAATAAGGATATTATTTGTTATTAGTCATTGATCTTATCTGTTTGCCGATGGGTCACGTCAATCCCAAGAATCACCTTCGAATATTCAACAGCACATTTCTATATCTCTCTCTCTCTCTCTCTCTGTGACCAAATTAAAAGAGAAGAAAAGTTAAAGTGTACCCAGTATTAAAGATTCCTTTCGTATGTGACGGCCCGACCTCGATCTAACATGCATAGAGGTCGCAGGATGCATGTTCGCATGTTTTCACTCATGTTATGCCATTCTTAACTTGCCTAATTTTGCAGTTTGGAGTGAGTAGAACTAAATTTCGTGGTTGCCATTTCTTTATATCATGCATGTCTTTTGAGATCGACCACAGTACAAAAACAAAACAAGTTGGTATTGTGACTACTGACTAGTTCATAACATCGTGGTAGATAGAAAATGGATTGTGAAGCAAGCTTATCTAAACATTTGTCACATAGATTATAATAGTGAGAATTCTTTTATTAGACCACGAGGTATCTTGAGTAGGCCATAACTATAGGATGCACATTTAAATCCGTACCATACTTAAACTATCTTCGTTCACATTAGGCCAATTCAATTAAGGGACAAAATGTTGGACCTTAAATGACTCTATCTCAAGGAATTATTTTGCCTTGCCTTGAGATGTATATATATGATGCTTAGCAAAGTGACATGAGCATATTGAGTAGTTCTTAATTATGTGTACATGTTAGGTAAGTAAAGGCTTTGAGTTACGTTCCAGTTATGTAATATCTATACTTTCCTGCCTCTGTACGTGTGAAAGAGATCAGAATATCTAATTAAGTTATGCAATTCAAACTCTCTATAAAAGGGTATTGTATATATACTAGTGCAAATCTACTCTCATTTCCAATATAGACAAAGGCTTCTTCCAAGCCTTTTTCACCTTCATTTTTAACTCAAATGAACCAATTTTGAAAATTAATTTCTCATTCATCTATTATCCGTTTTAAGCGTACAAAATGTACAATAATATATTGATTTCTTCCTGACCCAAATTAAAAGTAGACCTCGCTAATATTTGTATATTGTATCAAAAATAACCACTTAAAATGTCATTTTAAGGCATGCTTTCTTTTTTTAATCATAAGTGCATGACAATGAGTGCTCGATTGGCTCACCTCTCCTCTTAAATATATGTAATGTGTAGGTTAAAGACAATATAATCATCATTTAGAAACAATTGCATATATATATATATATATATATATATATATCGTCCTTGAATTGGTTTTAAAAGTTTATTCCATTTAGTGATTCTATTAGATCCCATTGTCCTAATTTCTCCCACCAGATCCTTCCATTTCATGCGACGACAAAAAACCTGCCCCCATTTAATCCCCCGGCCCCCTTCCTCAGCTCAGCTCCCACGACAGAAACCCACAGTTTAATGTCCTCAACACATCTAACAATTAACACAAAAACAAAAAAAATTTCTCAAGAGAAAAAAGAAAGCAACCAACCATAAATCTCCATTATTTCAGTTTCAGCTATGTTGATGAGCATCCATGATCCTGTTGCTAGCACCAATTACCCAGAGAAAATGCGAAGATGCCAAGAATATATTGAAGCCCTTGAAGAAGAACGGCGCAAGATTCAAGTTTTTCAACGTGAACTCCCCCTTTGTCTTGAGCTGGTCACTCAAGGTACCCCATTTGCATAATCGCATGTGGTTTGATTTTTCAAGAAATAATCCTCGTACCGTACGTGTTTCAGAAGTCAGAACTAACGATATATGTTCATCTGACTGTTGAGATCATCATCATATATATATACTTACACATATGTAGTAATTTAATTTCCAAATTTGGAAATAACCATTCTAATTTAATGTTTTTTTGGAAATTTAATTTTGAGCAGCAATAGAGGCATACAAGCAAGAATTGTGTGGAACGAGGAGTGGGTGTAATTTGAATGGGCAATCTGAGTGTTCTGAGCAGACTACATCTAGTGATGATGAGGGTCCTGTGTTGGAAGAATTTATTCCTTTGAAGAGGGCTTCATCATTATCTCAGGAGGAGGAGGAAGATGATGAACAACAATCTCCTAATAAATCGACAAATCATAGGATTGATGATGATGATGACAACATTAATAATAATGTTGATTCCAGTGATTATTCCTCCAAAGATGGCAAGAACAGTAGTGATGACAAGGTTTCCAAAAAACAAGATTGGCTTAGATCTGCCCAGCTTTGGAATCAGTCATTCACAGATCCAACCCCTAAAGAGGTAATTAATCTCACTTCCAAGCTTAAATTGCATCTATCTGAGTTAGTTAAGGTTTATCTTTATTAATTGTATGTATTGTGCTGGAAGAAGTAGTGTCGTGGGGTTTTAGTTTTCTTAGTTCCAGAATATGGTTTTGATTTATTTTGTGTTTGTGTGTTGCGTGGATTAATATAGGAATCTCCAAGCAATTGCAAGGCGGCGGTGATGGGAGTGAAGAGGAATGGGAGTGGAGGAGCGTTTCATCCGTTTAAGAGAGAGAAGAGCGCCGGAACAAGCAGCAGTGCCGCCGTGCAAACGCTAGCCAGTATGCCAGCGAAGACGGCCGGCGAGGGTAACGGCAACGGTGGAAGTAAGAAGGAAGAAAAGGAAACACAGTCGCAGAGAAAGCAAAGGCGGTGCTGGTCGCCGGAGTTACATAGAAGGTTCTTGCAAGCCCTCCAACAACTCGGCGGTTCACACGGTAACCACAAAATTAAAACTCGTCAAATCACAAATTTTGTTTTAATTTACACTGAATTAATTATATTATTTCCGTGAATGAATAGTAATGAAGCTAACTTTCTACAACGCCTTAATATTTAAATTATTAATTTCCATAAACAAAAACTACTTTTATTTCCAATAATGTCATAACTCATAATGTCATATTGTAATTAATTTTCTTTAAAGAAACATCGCTCATGTATGTTGCTATGCCTCTACTATGTGGTCCAATGCACAGTACTCTAAAGTCTATTATTATTATTATTATTATTATTATTATTATTATTATTATTATTATTTAGCATTTAAATCTTATGCTAATAAATTGTGCAGTTGCCACGCCAAAACAGATAAGGGAATTAATGAAGGTGGATGGGCTTACAAACGATGAAGTTAAGAGCCACTTGCAGGTTTGTGAATATATATAGACTATTATTATTATTATTATTATTATGGAATGGAGTTTGCAATAAACAAAGAAGTAAAAAAGTAAATTTAGAGGTCAAAACTTTTGAGGTTCATCACCAGTAGTTACTTTTGTAGAGAATCCAAGAATGGCAATAAATAGTTGAACCTAACTTTAACGTTATTGTTACTTGTACAAGAATGGATCTTAGATCTTGGGTGTTATAGAAACCATGCATAAGAATATTCCACTATATATATGTTATTTTCTTTTATTTACGGACTACATTATTTTTAACGAAATCCTCCATCCTATGTTCTTATTGTCGTATATGTTACAGAAATATCGGCTACATACTAGAAGACCAACTCCGTCCATTCGCAACAACGGTAGCCAGCAAGGACCACAATTTGTTGTGGTAGGGGGAATTTGGGTGCCCCCACCGGAATATGCAGCGGCGATGGCAGCTCCGGCGACGTCCGGTGAGGCTGCCACTTCAAATGGAATATACGCGCCGATCGCCACCACACCAAAACAAGCTCAACAAAATGGAATCAATCATAGTGAAGGCGGCGGAGCACGGCGTTCTGACTCACCCTCCACCTCTTACTCAACGCACACCACCACCACTTCTCATTCTTCCTAAGACTAATAATTTTTCGTTGTACAAATTTTGTTTTCTTCGAGTGTGTAAAAGAGTTAACATTTTTGCAATCAATCGTCTCCATCGGCATGTAATATTAATGGGTTACATATGTATTATGAAATATATAAATAAAGAAGAAATTATAGAGTTGTTTTTTATTTCAAATTTCAGATTTTCCTACCTTATTTAGCTTGTTTAAATTTCTTAATTTTATGTTATATAATAATAAAAATTTACATCAATTGTCTAAATATTTTTGAAGAGTTTAATAGTGATATGACCCAAGTTAATAGCTGTTAAATAACTATTAGGTGATTGGGTTTACGTTTTGAAGCAATAAGTTATTACAAAAAGTCATATTGATGGTTTAACCAAGTCAAACAGCTAATAGTATAATGATCAAATAAGCTAAAATTGAATGATAAGCTAATTATATTATTAAACAAGACCAATATAGATGACTTTTTATGTAGTATAATAATGAACAAAAATGATTGTCAATCATCAAATGTTTAATTTGCACTGAATAATTAATATTTTAAGTGTAATATCATTATCAAAAGGACCATCACATTAATTCATATGTATCTTACCACGTTTTTCTTTAGTCACAATCGAAAGTAAACGAATAAATTATGAATTATATTGTTTTAATTTATATAATATTATGATAAATTTTTACAATATTCACCGATCAAATCAAGTATATTTTAATTGATACACACTTTATTTGAAATTTGACCATCAATAGCCGAGACACTAGGTCTCTTCTCTTCCTTTTGTGAGCTAGTGGCATATGTTTTTACAAATTTACATGCATTTGCAATGTCTTGGGCGACTTTGGATTGATCTTCACCTTCGTTTTGCTTTAATATATAATAATAAATTGATATTATTAAACTGTACTGTGAGTTAAAACTTTTAAAAATTAACGATAACTATCAGCACATTATAACTTATTATAAGGGTATATATAGAACCATTCCAAGGAATATTAGTCAAGAAAGGATAAGTAGTAGAATTCCGATGTTAGGTTCTTGATGAATGTAACTTAGGATGCGACAGATTGCAGTCTAACTTAGGATACCAAAGACTGCTTTCTTTGGTAAGTTCAAAAGAATTGAAAGTATATATTCAGTCCAGTTTAGTTGCTGCATAGTAGGAGGAATATAATCTAATTAAAGACAAAAGACAACTAATGAGATAACAATAATTATTTCATCATTTTATTCCACCAATGCATAGCAAACGATTCAAAAAAAGACAGCCTTAAATTATTAAAGATTTGTTGGGAAAAAATATATAGGCATCATTTTTTTAAAGGCTGCCAGTGGAATATTCTTGGCATAAGAAGAATATGCATCCTTCTATTATTATTAAATTACAAAAGTACTAACCACTAAATTACACAAAAGATTGTGATGGCTACATCTTGTGTAGTACACGTTTGATTGGGCAAACATATTCTCCATTTTTAAAAAAATTATCTTCAATTAAGAATATTATTCCAAAGAGATATTCGGAAATTTAAGAATCTTACCTAGTCGAAGATTCCCTTCATGGCATATTTTGGCATGTTATAACTTGAACCATAAATCTTTGAACAAAATATTGACCAGTACTTGTCTGCAGATTTATTGTCAACTTAAAATGAATGTATAAAAAGTTGTATGACATGATCAATATTGATATCAAACTTGGAGTGTTGAAGTTATGTACTTACATGATTACACTGAAATAAGAGCTTTTATGTTGCTTGACGAGGGAGGAGTTGAAACAAAGGATGTATAAAGAAGTAACATTAAATTAGGGGAAACAAAATGTGTCTGTTGAGAAAACAAAACAATTACAATTTCCTTGGTGTCCTACAAAACCATGAATTCATTTCTAAGCCTCTGATAAGAATACAGTGAATGTGCTCCACCCTTTCAACACAGAACCTAGCTCTCTCTTATTAGTGCGAGCTGTATTGTATATGCAAATGCAGATGCAGGGGGGTTATAAATGTTGCGATCAATAGTCCATGCCGCCCATTCCGCCACCCATGGCGGGCGTTTCCTTCTCCTCCTTGGGAAGCTCGACGACCACAGCTTCTGTGGTTGTCAGGAGGGAAGACACGCTGCAAAGAGCATTAGATAGAGATCAGCGTGCGTTAAAAGTGAGAGAGAGAGAGAGAGAGGATAAACAAAATGAGTTTGGCTCACCTGGCAGCATCAACCAAGGCTGTTCTTATAACTTTCAATGGGTCAATAATGCCAGCTTTCACCATATCCACATATTCACCTGTTGCATATGGAATGGAATGTATGTATTCTTAGACATATTTTGTTTGATTATATGTAGAAAACAATGGACAGTGGCATGCAATACGCTCTATACCTTTTGCTGCATCATATCCAAGATCGGGGTTATCTTGCTCCAATAGCTTACCGACAACAACAGCACCTTCTACTCCAGCATTAGAGGCGATTGTGTAAACTGGCGTCTGCATTTAGGAAATTGCATCCGTTGGTTAGCGAAACAATTGGATTGTTGCACTACCATACTGTTAATAAATTACTAGGTTACAAACCTTAAGGGCATTCTGAATAATTTGAACACCAATCTTCTGATCAAAGTTGGCCGTGGGCAACTTATCCAGTTCTTTTGATGCATAAAGAAGTGCAACACCGCCACCAGGGACAATTCCTTCCTCAACAGCAGCTTTCGTAGCATTTAATGCATCTGTAACTCTATCTTTCTTCTCACCAACCTCGGCTTCACTGGCACCTCCAATCTGCAGGTTGAAAATTGGTTAACTTAAGATGGATAAGCAACAAAAACATGAAGGATAACTTTAGTGCATACCTTTAATACAGCCACACCACCAGAGAGCTTTGCTAGTCTTTCTTGCAACTTCTCCTTGTCATAATCAGATGTGCTTAATTCAATTGCTGATCGAATCTGCCAACATAAACACCACAAAATGTCACCATAAAGACATTCAACTAGTGATTTTAAATTCACAATACTGATTGTTTATATTAATACACAAATGTAGCCATGGAGACATTCAACCAGCAGCTTCTCATACAAACCTGTTCACATCTTTCTTCAATAGACGTTTTCTCTCCTGCACCATCAAGAATAACAGTGTCATCCTTTGATACGGTGACCTGAAACAATAATTTCCCTTGTTAGTAATTTAGTACCAGTGAACTACTGGGAAAAATTAGATAACCATCTCAATTTATGCGAAGAACACAGTACATTTAGAAGGAAATAATTCTTAAGTGGGAAGAGAACTGTACTACCCAATAAAAAATTAAAATAAAACCCTCAAATTCAAGTATTGTTTTACCTTTTTACATGTTCCTAGCATTTCCATATCAACATTTTCGATGTTCAATCCAAGCTCTTCAGTTATTACCTGATTAATATAATGCAAACCTGTTTAGCAAGTGTTAAAAGCATATGATTTAAGGGTATGACAAGAACAGTTCTCACTTGGCCTCCCGTCAGCGTAGCAAGATCTTGAAGATTGGCCTTCCTGTTTTCACCAAAGCCAGGAGCTTTTATGGCACAAACCTACATGTATGCATTGCCAATTATTTTCATGTCGGAATTCAAACCACAGTAATCATGATTAAGTCTAATCCTTGGCTAAGTAATACCTTGATTCCGACACGAAGTTTGTTGAGGATAAGAGTCGCAAGGGCATCACTATCCACATCTTCAGCTACAATCAAGAGGGATCTTTGTCTCTGCGATAATATGGAGTAAGGAATAAATCTCCAAGGCAACTTACAGTAAGCCTATATCAATATCAAGAATTTGAAAAAAGAGCAGTACCTTCAAAGCCAACTCCAAGATTTTCACAATAGCATTTATGCTTGAGATTTTCTTCTCATGGATTAGAATGAGAGGGTCATCCAACTCCTGCAAATTGGGAGAGTAGCAGAGTAGTAAGCAAGTATTTATGAAGAATTATGCTTTGCGTGTAAATAATAATTGCAATAGTACACCAGCCATCAGATTATGAAAACTTACACATTTCTGGTTCTTCTGGTTTGTAATGAAATATGGAGAGATGTAGCCCCTATCCAGCTTCATCCCCTCCACAACTTCCAGCTCATTTAATAATGTCTTTCCATCCTAGAATAGAAGCAAGGACTCACAACATTAAGAAACCAATTTGTGTTGTTCATTTTAGCAATGCTAATAGTGTTGAGAAAACAAATACAATCACTTACTTGAATTGTGATGACACCTTCCTTGCCTACTTTCTCCATAGCCTTAGCAATTAGCTCACCAATCTCTCTCTCCCCATTTGCAGAGATTGTCCCAACCTGTTAGTGCAAGAAATTAAGGAGCATTAGTGAGAAAATGACTGGAGATAGAAGATCTACACAGTAAGAACTTGATATCATTTGTAACTATTCAATAAGTTCTCGAGCGAAGTGAGAGTTGGGAAGAAGGGGAGTCCAGATGTATAAGACTCCTAGTGCATACAGAATTTTAAAGAGACTAGTGCAGGGTAATGTACATCCATGTTTTGCACCAAGAACCTATAAGGCTTTAGATGCACAACACTTAAAACCGATAGTGATACCTGGGCAATTTCCTCTGATGTACTAATCATCCGTGCTCTGCTCTTCAGGTTTGTTACAACAGAATCAACAGCCATGGTAATGCCACGTCTCAAATCCATTGCATTCATACCAGCTGCAACTGACTTACAGCCCTCAGCGAATATTGCCCGGGTGAGGACAGTTGCACAAGTCGTACCTGGTTTGGGGAGAATGCATCCAAGCAAATAAGTTGGCATATCTAAAGCATGTATGTGAAGTGCACTTTGAAATAGGCCTACACTCACCATCACCAGCAACATCATTAGTAGCATTAGCCACTTGCTTTACAAGGCTTGCTCCAACATTCTTGACTTTGTTATTGAATTCAACACTTTTTGCAACAGTGACACCATCTTTTGTCACTTTGGGAGCACCCCAACTTTGTTCAATCACAACATTACGCCCCTTAAGAAGTGAAAAGAGAGAGAAATCTGTTAACACACCCATACATAAACAGAGTATCTTATTAAGAACATTCACAGAAATTAGTTCCCTTATATTCACAACCAAGGCCCCAACCTTACAAGCAAGGCAAAAGCAATAACACTGGAACTCTCTCCCCTTCTATCTCTATCTCTCTCATAGGCACAACACTCAATAGTCAATAGAATACACTGCAGAACTGAAGAAATTTAGTTGATCCAGTGTTCTCTAATTCCAACGATGTCAATAGATCAAAGGGCAATGCACTGAATTTTGTTTCAAGGGAACAATTTGATAAGACAAAAACTAATCTGCTAACCAACTACAAACCTTAAGGTAAAGTTTACATAAAACTCCCCAACATTGATGGTAAAAATCTCTTTAAAATAGAAACTGAGCCAAGTCATCCTAATTTGATTCGTAAAGTTTGTTGCTTCTTAAGCAAATGATTTACTCTGTACAATATTCTTAAAAAGTATAAGCACAACTACCATAAGGAAATAAGTAGGGAACAGATTAGTAGAAAATGCCTCAGACCCAAAGAATTCTCAAGTTGAACACTTAAAACAATTTACTTGTCACAGCCTCAACAAAGATCACATCTTTAGAGTAAAATGTTCAGTTCAAAAAGAATAAATGCCATACTTTATGGATTTAACACAAAAGGGCAACTCTCATAAACAACACCCCTAGGTGAAAATAACATTTTCTAAAGACAAAATGATACCTTTGGACCCATGGTGACTTTAACTGCATCAGCAAGCTCTTCTACACCCTGAAGCATCAACGCCCGAGCCTCCACTCCAAATCTTATATCTTTGGCAGCATAGCTTCTATTCCAACTTAACCTACTACCAATCTGGATATTAAAAATTGCATTTTAGGTACAAAGCCATCACATTATACAGAATATCCCAATGCGAAACCAAACTTCAAAAGCAAAAGGAAACAAAACTATCCAATCTACTGAGTAAAACCATAAAGTACCTGTTGGGTGCTGTTCTTAGCGACCCTGCAATCGTAAAAAGTGGAGATTTTAGCAAAATGCAGATTCTGGCAAAATTTAGAAAGAACAGGGATGGGAATTGAAACTTTTTCAAGACAGTACCTGGCCTTAGAGGCAAGATTTGCTGCAAAACGATACATGATTTTCACGAGAAGTTTCCGCTGATGATAGGAAGATTCAGTTATGCGGACGAAGAGATAGCAGAGCAAGAACTGCGGTTGCAGTGCAGCAGGGGCTTATATATGACTAGTGGCAGAGAAAAGTCTAGAAGGAGGAGCTTCTAGGGTTTTGGGGGTTTATCTAGTTAAGGGTTTAAGTTTCAAAGCCTCGCCCGAATGCTATACCGTAACGGTTCTACCTTATACTACCTATGTATGACAATTATATCAATTATGTATGGCAATAAGTCGGATAACACTAAAAAAATCTTAATTATTGTAACTCAAATTTTGTGGGTCTAATCTACCTGCATTTCTCTATTAGCCATTTAGCTAGCCATCACTTTGACACTATCGACTTAACCACCTAGTTGGGTGGTATGATGAATTCATATACAAGACGTATATCGTAGTACAAAGATTACAGTAGAGAAATTACCTTCACAAACACTCGAACCCATGACCTCTCATTTCACTTCATGTTGTTTTACTATGTCTTTAGTAGTGATATGCTTATACAAAAGAGAGAACAATAAGAATATAATATGTTCTCAAAAAAAAAATAAGAATATAATATCGAGTATATGTTTATACTCAATTCTGCATACAAGCATTGAGTACTTTCAGGGCCGGATTTTAGGGCGTGCAAGACGTGCGACCGCACAGGGCCCCAAAATTTTGGGGGCCCCTAGTCCAGCAATGGCCTAATAGTTAGTATATGTATTTGTGAATATATTGGTTCAAAATTAGGTTTTTTTGCATTTTTCTCTTTGCAATTTTTCTTCAATTCGTAGTTTATTTATATTTGATAAAGCCTCTCTTAGTTATTAGCACAGGGCCCCGCAAATCAAAAAACCGGCCCTGAGTACTTTAAAAGCAAGATATACTAGAAGCCAAGTTTGATTGTAGTAGAGTTGAAGCAAACATTTATTCCATATTGTTCCCAGTTTCATGCGCTATATAAAGATGCATAACAAACACAACTTACACAAACACCAAGCACGCTGCACAAGTCACCAGCAAACATGGACCTTGATGAGAGTATTATCGTGGAACATGTTATAGCTACACACGCTTGCAGTGACGGTATCAATTTTAATTCGAAATTTGTTCTTGATTATGTGGAGAAGGTTCTCAACAGTAACACGGTTTGTCAAACACCTATTACTACTTTATATTTATTATCCATTATGAAAAAATTTATTGAAATTTGTCTTTAATTTGGTGTATTTTATATATCTAAAGATCATATGATCGAAGTTATATCATATATATATACCATCTAGCTTAGCTTGTATGATGCTTTCATTGCTTTTCTTCTTCTTCTTTTTTTTTTTTTGATATGGATATATATGGGGTTTAGGATCTTGGAGAAACCCAGCAAGACAGCCTAAACACACAATTAGAGCTCATTCATGAGGACTTCTCATATCAAATTAGACAACTTTCTTCTGAGGTGATTCCTTAATTAGCCTTTAACTTGGTATATGTATACACTATTATGAAATATGAAAGCTAATTTATTCAGTTGTGATGTGTGATTAACGTTATAATAATAAAATTCAAAATCTATTTTAACCTTCAGATATCATTTAAGAGTTTGAATGGAATTGATGGTCACCGAAGCACAATCTATCTACTAGAGATGTTATCAGCCTACGCATGGGAAGCTAAGCTTGTCATGATGTTGGCAGCTTTCGCTCTGATATATGGAAACAAACTCAATATTCTTTCCCAACAATGCTATCAGAACAGATTGGCCATTTTCAAACAAACATTGTGTCCTACACCATCTTACAATAATATTGAGAAGTTGGTTAATGATGATTCCATCAAACTCATGCTGAATCTTGCCAAGTGTGTGGTTGATCTTTATCAACGCTCGACTTCCTCTCCACCACAACCACTAATTCTGGCAAATTATTGGATTACAAGAAATGTTCTTCATTATGCCCATCAAATTCTTAGCTTTGAGTAAGTTCGAGTATCTAATTTATCATATATATATATATATATATATATATATATATATATATATATATATATATATATATATATATATATATTAGTGTTCAATTATGATTGTTGCGTGAACTTGAACTATACTAGATATTGCCATTATATTGCATAGTAACTTTATAAATATATAACCAATTAATAATAAGGTTGCGTTATACATCATGTAAAACGTAGTATAAGATTATGTCATTATTTCAATACTTTACTACACAGACTATATATATATATATATATATATATATATATATATATATATATATATATATATATATTTATTTATTTATTGGGGTTATATATTATTGATGTTTTGGCATTGCTATTCATTTTCAGGTCCGAAAATGAGGTAACTGAAGAATCCACTTTAATTGACAAAACTAAAAGCATACTCTCTGTTTGCTACCAATTACTAGGTTGGTCTCTGAAACCAAATTCATACTTTGTGTGTTGCCAATATTTATGCACATACATGCATAATGATGGCGGAAGAGTGGGAATGATATTAATAATTATGGTTTCTTATGTGCAGATGCAAAAAAGATAGATAAATCTTACGAGGCCTTATTGCATGCTTTTAGTCATTCTTCTAACAATTTGGAAGTTCTCAAGTTAATTTTTAATGTTACAGATGATGAAACTGCATTTTATGGGCATATGGTAATATATATTTTATTTTAATCAAAATGAAGATTAGTACGTCTTTTAGCTTTGTAATAGTGGGATATTATCCCAACTGGAAGTTAGATTATTAGTTAGGCTTTTTTATAAAATAATAATAATAATAATAATAATAATATGGTGTACATGCATTAATGATTATGATTTTTGTAATTAGATAAGTGGCCGCCGAATAAGTCGTTATGAGAACCAAGGACTGCTACTGATGATAACTTCAAGCACAAATGTGTCTGAGATTATTTTTCTTGCCAAGGAGCTGGGGAAGATGAGCACCTACGTGCGAACCATTTGGATTCCTATAGTAGATTATCCTGATATGTGGAGTGATGAAAACTCAGATTGGAATATCAAGTTATTTGATTGCTGCAATCGTGTTGAACCATTGGAAAAGATTGCACCACAATTTATTAGATTTGTCTTGAAGATATGCTTTCCCGCCTTCCAAATTGGAGGAGATCCCATAGTTATTTCATTGGATAATCGTGGAAGATTGGTTCATTTTAATGTGTTCCACATGATGATGACATGGGGAAGCAATGAGCTTGATGCCCCTTCAATTACCGGTGACTTTGGTCTATACGTGTCATTATTAGAAGACATGAAGAAGATGATCTTACGTGCCGGTGCCAATGATGTGATTGATGATATTGACAATAGGATATAAGTATTTTTGCTGCGGACTTTTATAGAAGGATCAACAATTGGACGAGTGATATTAATTCAGAAATGAGGAGATCAGTAAGCTTATTCTAAACTTTTACTAATGCAACTATATATCTACAATACGTACCATTAACACTTTTGAAAAGGTGCAACAAATTTCTTCATAAAATATTTTGTTTAATAAAATAAATAAATTGAATAGCTTGTAATATACATTGAAATCTTAAAATGTAATATGCAGTATTTATTGCATTATTTTAATTAGAATTGATATTCAATTTAATTATTGATTTTTCTCAATTTAGTCATAAATGAGTTTTATTTTATGCATGTCATCGACTTCGATGATTTTAATTTACTTAGAATCAATGATTAAATTGAGAAAAAAACATTATAGTGGATGACTAAATTGGATAAAATCATTATATTCGAATACTAACTTTAGCAAAACTACTATACTTGATGACTAAATTAGGATTAATAGAAGTGAAATTATCAAGCTAAGTTATCTAAAAGAGGACTCAATTAGAAAAAATCATTAAAGTCGAAGACCTAGTAAAGCACAAAAATTGATTTAGGACTAAATAAAAAAATCACTACAGTTGTTAGTCGATGACTAAATTAGGTATTAACTCATTTTAATTATATTGTTACACTATTTTCACTCGATAGGTTCGTTCCTATAACTACACAAGCAGCAAGGAGAAAGCACTTTGGAATGCAGAAACTTGGAGTCTTAATCTTGTCATATATCCTTCATGGTTGAGCAAGATAAGAAAATGGGTAAGTCCATTTTCAACTTATTACCAAGTCTGCAACTAACTACATATAACGGTATAACCTTGTTTTATAATTAAATCCCCCAACACTTAATAATTTTTAAAGTGATTTTTATTCAAAAAGAACGAAATAAACATTTGTATATTGTCTTCGGCCTTAAACATAAATAATTTGATATTTTTCATGTTTGAACGTTTAATAACACTATAATATTTTCTTGAATAGAGTGAGAAGCTAAGGGAGAATGCATTTTCTTATATGGAGGGAATAACATTAAATGCATCGAAGAATTTGCAATGAAGATAAAGGAAATTAGTTCCAAGATCCAATTGGAGATGAAGTTGGCATATGTTGGAAAAAGCATAAAAGTCAAGTCTGTGGTTGAGAATATAAGTGATGTCCATGACAGTAGTGATTCTCGGAGTTTTTGGTTACGACTTGGAAGTGTGTTGGTGTCAAGAACCAATTATTTGAATGAAATTGGCATTGATGAAAGGGGTGACATAATTACTAAAGGACTCAAAAAATTGCTAGCTTATGAAGCTAGGGGCACAACAGTGGAAGGATGGGCACTGCTAAGTGAAGGTAAAGAAGTGATTGTGTGTGACCTAAACAGATATAATATTGGCAGTGATGAACAAATATGAAACATGGAAAGACAATGTGCCCACAAAAGGTTTCAGCCAAGCATTCAAAGATTGTTACAACAAGATTACTTCTTTTTCCCCTTCTTCTAATCATCATCACCCTTGTGCTCTTGAATATCCACTCACTTTAAACCACATCCCTGAAACCATAGAATGTCCTGAATGTTTTCAGGATATGCATAAATTTATCACTTTCACATGTTGTCATCATCTTGACTATTATGACAACAACTTTTATTAGCATACAGTTTTAATCTTTTCCTATGGCTATTCCAAATTTGATATTAGCTTGGGCAAATTGTTATGCCTGTACGTACATTCGGTAGACATTTTATACAAAAATCATAACATGCCATGCCATGCCAAGCTCAACTGGCGAGTTTGAAAGCGTCGATGAAGAGACCATAAGTAAAGCCCATCTTAAAATTGTTCAAAAGGGCAAGAGGAAAAGTCACCTTAGGCTGGCTGTAGTAAAACCGTGTCACATACTCTGTGAGCAGAACGCACACCACAGCAGCGATTACATCGTTCACTCCTAAGGCTCCAAATGACAGGGAGATGGTTTGGGCCACGTAGAATCCGCCCAGCAACGAGATGCCTCCGAAAAGCGCCCTTCGAGAAGGACTTCTGAAGTAGTTTCTTGACACCTCGGGCAGAATACGAATGATGTCAACCAACCGTCGAGGCCCTTCGTTCTCTTGCACAGCTCGGATTAATAGCCTGGATGAGGAGGATTGCACAACATATGTCCTAGATGATCTAGCTCTGGCGATTGGAGCTATGCCATACTTGGTGAAGCCAATAGATGTGCAACTCGAACAACAAAACATTCTCTTTTTTCTATGCCTCTAAAGTTGGTTCAAAACATTCTTTCGCCCTACAATAACAAGTAATAGGAAAGACAGAAAAACAGTGTCAGAGACACATATTGCAAAAAAGAAAACAGTAAAGCAAACAAGGGAACTTCATGGCAAACTTTTCTTTTGAATTGTTTTCAGAGTTTAATAATTTGGTCATATATACGAGAACAATGTAATCCACCATAGATTATATGAACTAACCAAAAACAGATAACTAAAAAAATATTAGCATGTAATTATTGATCTCAAACATTTTGCATTTTAAACCACTACTTAAGTCGCTATTCTCCTTCAACACTAGCTCAAAATCAGGTAGTAATGTTGTCATCTAACTCTAGTAATGTTGCTGCTAGTAGCACCTTCATTATCTTCTTGTTGAACACCATATCTTCAATTTACCTAATCGAGAGGGTCGTTGAATTTTGATAAAATTATGAACAGCACACAAAACTATATGTTAATGTTCTTCTCCTTGAACAACATATCTTCAATTTCATTAGCTTGAATTTCAATAAAATTATGAACTTCTAGCAAAATCATATCGGTATCATGAAATTTGGCATTCAAAACAATGTTCTACTCCTTCTGTCAAATCTTTAAAATAAGTACACTCAGTAGAACTGCTTGCAAAATCATATCTTCAACTCTTCAAGTTTCTCCCTTTAAGCAGACTACGCGAATTTGAACTAAAACTAACATAAAAAATGGTGCTGGAATAGTAGCTAAGCTATCAAATTCGAGCATTTATTACTTCTCCGTCGTCCCCGGTGTCAAAATACATTTAATCAAATATACTCGAACCCAAATTAATCAAAACCGAATAAATTAAATCAAACCCGGCATTGAAAATCTCAAATTTAAAGGAATGATGAAGTGGAGGCGATCGAAGGAAAACGCAAACCTGTATTGTATGGAGGCCCTGAGAGCCGGTGATGAAGGAAGAACCGTCGTGTGATAATGGGGGCGGCGGTGGCTGTGGTTGAAAACTACCCAGTAATCAGATTCTCATTTCTGTCCTTGGGTAATACCGAGGACCATTAAAGATTCGAGGATATAATAGTAAAAGAATCAATATGTACACCTTTGAAAGCTAACTAAACTACAAGCCTATAGCTGGAACATACATAAAGTTGTCAAATATTACAAAGACTATCCTCCTTCAAAAGATCAACATAGAGTGTGGGCAAGTAAAATCTCGAGTTGCTGGCATAGACGTTTTCAAACAACATTTCAAAGTGTGGTTTCTTTGTGACATTTCAAACGTCATCGGGACTCTCAAAGTGATAAGCTCTTTGTGGGCATTCCAGATGTTCTGTTAGGTTCGGGATAAATAGGGGTTTGGATGGGAGGACTAGTCCACCCATTGCTATTGATAGAATGATTGAAATATGTAAAAGAAATTATTATTAATTGTTTTTTTTCTACACAGTACTACAATTGTACATTTGTATTTGATTGTTTTCAACATTGTTAACGAGTTAAATGATACACCCTCCACATTGTATGCACAAAACAAATGAAAAATGTTGTTAATGGCACAACTAGGATTCATTGGTGGGAGCTGATATATCCAGAGGCACTCCTGGAGTAGGTTCAAGAACCTTTGCAGATGGTAATTCCTTTGACAAAATCTCCTGAGGCATCATGGAACACAAAGTTATGGCTCCTCTTCATCAGAATTCAGAAAACAGAATTTTACCAAGAAAAACATATACCTTAAATGATTCTATTGTCCCCTCAGCCTGAACGAGACTAGCGAGAATCCCTTTGCTATCAAGGTCTCCGTTTTTCATGGGTACAATGAACCTGTGAAAACCAACCAGACACACATGTTTATTTCTGACTTATTGCAAATGCAACTTCTGTTTCTATGTTTAAAAGCAAGCTGCTTTAACTCTTTAAGTAACTTACTTGGCAGAGAGGAGCTTTGCGAGCTGAACTGCGTCTTCTTGTCCAGAAACCAAAGTGAAGTTCGGTAAAAGTTGCTTTATGACAGGAGTGATAACGATGTCTGCTTGTTCTTTTTCCAGGAAAGTCTTGTTGTAGACGCAATGTGGTTCGTAATAAAGAGTAAGCGCGCCTTGTGGAGAAGTGACAAGATAACTGGAGCACATAATTAGGTACAGAAAAATAAGCTAGGTTTCTATTGCCAGAGATTGAAGACAGACTGAACATAACAGGCAGAATGTGTACCCATTCTCAGGTCGCTGCCAAGGAGGACCAAGAACCGGCCCGGCAGTTGCCTTCACTTTAACTGTAAAGCCGTTGCTCGCTTCAATATCATAGCCCTGACCAGGTTCCAAGTATGTGACCTAACAAGATTTTGAAACAAACATTAAAAAAACTACTTCATAACGTAAGAGAATGCACACTGCAGAATAGTGATGTTGCAAGAACATTTAACATAGTTTTGATAGCGAGATCATTGTATAGATCCAGGTAATTTTCATTGTTTTTTTTCCCCAGAGCTATTATATCAGTTATATTGATATGTTATTTATGTTCAACGCAGAAAACTTAAGAACATACAAGCTAATTAATGCATCACCTACATCGCTGAAAAGAGGATCCAACAGTCCTTTTGCATTCGGAGTTGCAATAACTCTGAGATTTGGCGACTTCCGAGAGAGGGGCCTTAAGGTGTTGAGATGACAATGATCATCAAGGCTTTGTGTAATCAGTAGATAATGAACTTCTGGAAGATCATTAAGCTGCTCTAAAATCACATGACAACAGAACTATCACTAACTTTTCAGCCCTAAGTAAAGAATTAAAAACAACTACAACAAATTCATAAGAAAAGATACTAATCACTGCCTTATATTAATAAGAAGAAACAACAAAAAGTACCTGGAAATTCTTCAAGAACTTCTTGGCAGCATCATAAAGCAAAGGAATCCCAAAATCCAAATTACCTACCAAAATAGGATCCACCAATATTTTTACCCCTCCGACTTCCCACAACCAAGTATTTCCCTAGTCAAATTAGTATGTATTGCACAACAATCAAACCTTTGGGGAATGAGAAATTAAGCAGAAAACCCATTCAATAGACATAAAAATCTAACCTCCAAGTAAGTTAATTTGAAGACATCAATCCCAGAATAATTAGACTTCACAGCATTTTGGTCAGAAACCACAGCAGAAATGCCCTTAATCATCCTGCAAAGTAACTAAGTAAGTGAACATACCAATATAAAAATAGATTTTGCAATTCTTTCATACCCGGAATACCTGGAATTTGAGGAATTGAGAGAAGTGGCCAAAAATGGAGTCTTTTGAGGTGTAATGAAATGGGTAAGCGAGAAAGGGGACATGGGTCTTCTTGTTGTACCGCAAGCTGGTTGGCAGGGGAAGCATGGAACTGAATTGCAGTGAAAAGCCATAACTGTGTATAAATTCAAGAAAAGAGAAATCTTTCTCTGTAGATTTTAGATCTTGTTGGATAGTTTTCACTTTGGAGGATGGTGTTTGTCTTTAATGTTTATTTGAGCCACTCGAACGGGCATTTGGACTCTTTGACTGTGCTATTTTGAATGGTTTTGGTTCTGCCATTTGGCTGGACTCCATCGCCTAATTTATTTCAGTAGGAACTTTTTCTCTAGTAAATGGCATGGAAAGTTGCAAACTTGATAATTACCCAATAATTGTAATTATTTATTGAGAAGATTGCAAACTTCTTACATGTAACATTAATAACAGGTTTTGTCCGATTTTTCGTATGTATGTTCTTAAAGTCCACAAAAACTGCCAGGAAAGGTTTAATTAGTTATGCTTTCCTGGAAGGCAAAATCACATCTGTACAGGTTTCTTGACATCTCAAATTTTGAAAACTAGACTTCTCTCCCACTTCTGGGGTTGATAAGGTATGCAGCTAACAATTTTTACGCCTTCCGGTGAGGGTAACTGATCAGGTGCCGGGATCTTTTCATGCCATACAACCTCGTTTTCGCGTTCATACTTTTGGAGCAATGCAGTCATGCTATCAATTATCTGGTTGTAAACTGATCTCCATGACTCCTCTTTTGGCTTATTATGTTTTTGTTTACTTTTCAATGCAAAGTGAAGGACTGCGATGGCAGCTCCAGTTTGGCCATCGTTCTTCAGGCTTTCTGCGAGATACTTGTAACTCTCCAACTCGTGCAGGGTTTTGCAGCTTGAAATGTAATCCTGCATAGACAGATAGAAGATGATGGGAACAATGAGCTTTTCATGGATTGAAGAGAAGAGATGATAGCCACACACACTACATATACAATCAAAATGTAGAACTAAAGGTTAATGAGTCAAGACTGAGCAAAAACTATTCCACATATTAATTCAGTCAAGACTCAGACGCATCGAATTTTGGTGAGGCATGCATACCATAAAGTGCGATGAAATATCTTTGCAGTTCTTGATTGCCAACTGCATATTACAAAGAGCTTTTTCAAGAAATTCACTAACACCATAATGCAGCTTTGCTAAAAGCCCTCCAGTAGTCCCTTTTTGCTCTGCTTTCGTTGCAGCAACAGCCTAAAGTTTTTTTGTTGGGAAGGAAGGAATTGCATTGCATAGAAAAATAAAACAATTGTAAGAAAATTTGAAATTCATAATGGACAGACCTTCCGAAGAAGAGAGATTGAAATTCGTAAAGACTAACCTGAGCCTCAGCCAAGCAAATAAGGCTGAAAACATCAGACACAGTCGTCAAAGCCTCTGGTGGCCCTTCTGGACGCAAATTATGCTGCAAATTGGGAAGAACTTCATGAGCTATATGATGATAAACTCCTGCAGCTTTTCTAAAGAGAGAAGTAGATTGCACGAGATCTGTGAAATAGTAGAAATATAACATTATAAGAACCAACAACAAAAGATTATATTGCAGCATTGATAATGGGTGAAAAACTTGTATAAACCTGTGCATAGAACTTCTCTGGCCAAATCTTGGAGCAATGCACCATAAAGAAAAAGAGCCATCCCAAGCTCAAATCTCAAATCATTAATCTGATACAACTTTGGGCTTCTATTATTAAAGAAAGATGATGAAGTAAGAGGACTACTCCATGTTATCTTGAGGTCTGAAACCCAGCCAACTACACGAGGGTGTCCTTTGATCAAATCAACACAGCCAATTAAGTTTTCCAGCAGTGGCAAATACTGTTCCAGATTTTTTATGTTCTGCAAGAGACCACAACCAAAGCATACAAAATCAGAAATGTACTACTATACAGAGACAGTTTCAATAAGCAAGCCATCAAATATCAATAACAAGTTAATTTTACTTTAAACATGTGAGGTTAGTATTCATCAGCCCTATTTACAATCTCAGTAACAGGGATCTAGTGACCTACTCACTTCACTTGAAATGAGAAATTAAGAATATGGCAATATACTTGGGGTGAAGAGAACCACCTCGAAACTTCATTCTACATGAGATTTCAAATTACTAAAAAGATATAATTACCTGCTCATTGCGAGAGGTCAACCCCCCAGACATTTCCCTTGCAATAGCCTCTGTGACACAGCTGTTCTTGTTAATAAACTCAATGGATCTCCTTCTGGAACTTAATTCTTTCAGTTGCTCAAGGGTGCCAGGATCACTAGCCACAAATGCATCTTCAAATATGACCTATGAATATTTCCATAGTACTTAAAATTACAAGGAAACCAAAATTTGATGCATCATATACAGGGAACCACAAAGAAATAGTGAAATGAGAATATTTGATTATAAAAAATCAGTATGTATTGCTCAAAATTAGGCTTTAAAGAAAGCCCAATCCAAGGAGTAGGTCTAAGAATCCCATAAAGTAAGCACCAAGCAGGTGCTCAGCTCACAAGAAATGAAATCCAATTCTGAATAAATACATTATCCTAAAGACAAACAAGAAAGGACAAACAGTATCCTAAGTTATGTACACTTCAAACTTCAAGACTTCATGTCAAGTCAAGCAGATTAAGAAAAACCCAAAACTTATATCAAATTAAACAGTAAACTGCTAAATGAATCCCTAAGCAAAGGTTTGACTTTTATACTCAGAAACATTTCATTTATAAATGAAAAGAAATGAAATGCCCTCTAATTCACTGCTAAAACCATGCAATCAGAAAACAAAAGACAATCTAATGATTATGAACACCAAAATGAAAATGTATATATGCCTCAAAATACACACAGATATAAAGCATATATGCGATCTTTTGAATGTAGAGAAGAGGAAGGAGCTTACCTGAGAAGCTTTTAGCTTTGCCAGGCCTTGGAAAGTGATCATCATCTTTTCGTCTCGCTCTCAAAAAGTAGCTGCTGACTGAAAACCCAACAAGAATACCAGAAAAAACAATCCCAGAAAACTAGATTGGTATAGAAATTGCCACGAAACTGAGTGATCCCTATCCAAAGATTGGATCTTTTTGTATATTCATTCAACAAAAAGCTCTCTTTTAGCTGGCTGCTGCATTTATGTACATTCACATGTATTTTCGTGTTTTTGTAGAATATAAAACGAACAAAACATTATTTTAGGTGGAAACCTCTGAAACAGCGGTCGTTTTCAACGTAATCTACCACACAATTGCTGTTTCCTTCTCTAGTAAGAATACTGATTGGCATCGGAAATTATTTATTGGATTCGACCCGCGTGAGGTGGGCTCCTGATGGCCCGCACAATGCGGTCCTAGACTCCTAGCCGTTGGAATGTTTTGGGTTCTTGACTCGTTCCAGCCCAAAGTCCAAAATTATTTACTGTAATATTTTCCTAATTTAATTTATTAAAATCTCGTCGAAAAGTATTTCGTCATAAAATGTCAAGATTATATTGTCATTGTCATCACAGCGAAAAAAAAGAGTAAACAGAATATGTCAGCGATCCGATACTCTTTCGGATAAATATGTTTAATTCAGTTTCCTAGTATTATAAAAAGTGCTTAATTTATCATTAAATCCAAAAAATGCTAGTATTATTATGATATATATAAGTGTACAAGAATTAATCTGTACTACAGAACATAAACATGTGCTCCTCGATAACCATCTTCTTATATTATATTCAATTATTTACTTATCTCAACTTCTAAGATTTTAATGTATATATGGGTAGATCTTTAGAAAAAAAAAATCCAAACTCAAAATTGAAAAGTATTTATGTATTCAAAAAATAAAGTAAATATATATTATTTAAATTGTTGATTATCCAAAAATACAAAAAAAAAAATTAATCAAACCCAAAAATGAATTGCTCTTTCATGGAATAAAAGAGCAATTACAAAATTTCCCAATTGGGGAACAAAGAGACAAATGTAACAATATATATAATCTAACAGGGTGCTCCTGGCTTGCAATTCAGTGCCCCTGCGAACCTAGTAAGCCAAGTCACTTCCGTGGCTTTAAATGACTTTACACCATCATACAATTGATTGTGCTTTGACATGAAATTTGGATCCCCAGACTGAACAAAGAAAGCTCCATTCATGTATATATCTCCCTGTGATCTCCATGTCCACTGCTTCCATTGTTGTGGGGTCCCCGCAGCTCTGTGAGTTATTTCTCTTTTGTGAATGTCTAGGGGAGCGATGAACCTGTTACCCTGACTAATGATGGTGGGGTCAGCACTACCTCCAATGGCATACATGTTCCAGTGTGTGTAATCGTTGTTCACCACATGGATATATCCAAATCGGCACCTCGGCATTCTTTGAACCAATCTCTTCCCGAAGTGGTTGAAAGCAATGGTGATTTGCATGATTTTGTCCTTTGGGGACCAATCATTTGCGCCGAACAACATTACCTCGTTGTGGTCGGTGAAGTGGCCATTTGAAATAGTGACGCCGGTGGATGCTTCAATGGCGTCAACAAGCCCGTCATAACAGTTCTTCATGGACACGTGATCTACCCAAACATCCGAAGAACCAAAGATGGAAATACCGTCGCCATCGCTCTTGGTTCGGAATCCAAAGTGGTCGACGGAGTCTCTGACCATGCCACCGCTACCTTCGACGATGTCGTGGACACGGATGCCGTGGATGATGACGTTCCTCACGAATTGGAGGGTGATCCCGGCCCCACCACTGATGTGAACTTGGGCCCCACGCCCATCGATAGTCTTGTGGCTTGTAACCATCAACTCTTGGATAAGTCTGATGTTCATGCTTCGTCCAAAGATTATCCACAAGGGTTGCTTTTGGATCACAGCATGTCGGAGAGTCCCAGGTTTGGGTTTCATGGGATTATCAGAGTTGTCATTAACGATGTAGAAACCGCCGTGCTTGCCGCCTACGGCTTTGCGCCCAAACCCCATTCCGCAATCGGCCAATCTCTTCCGGTTGTTAGCCCAATCGGGGTGGCAACGCCAGCAACGGTCAATCGGGTTTGTGGCATTACACGGTCCATGGTAATGCTTATGCTTTGTACTTAGCTGCCTCCTTGTGTCGTTATCGTTCTTTTTGGCTAATTCATTTTCAGAATCCAACAACGTCCTGTATAGTATATTCAATCCCATTCCAAATTTATAAGTCACAACACAAACATATATAAATTTTCCGATCCATAAGAAACAAACAACATATATGCATTTAACGTACGTACCTGTGAACTTCGTGATTGAATGCAGCAGTAACGTTATTAGGATCGGGCTCGAATGTTCTGAGGGCGTGCTCCCAGGCTTCTATTTTACGCTGTTGCCACACCTCGTCGAATTCAGCAATGTGACCCAAGATGGTGGGGAATATTATGGCAAAAGTAACAAAAAAGATGCAAAAAGAATTGATATTAAACCCGCCCATCTTAGTAGATAGTAGGGATTATATATCAATTTCTTATTTATTACTGCTAGGTTTTGTTTGAGGTTGAACCCTTTACTACTACTGCTAGGTGGGCTCAACCCTCCCTGTCGCGGATTGGACCCTCAACTCTTTCCTTAGGAGAGGTCTTAGGTCAGTAACCCCAATCAGAGGATTTTATTTATTTTTATCAATTGATATATTCTTTGTTGTGAAATGGGTTGCTTTTATAGTGTAAAACTTCTGTGTTTGTTTAGAAAATATGTAGCATCACCACTCATATTTTTTGTGGTATAAACAACATCAACCACAAAACCATAAATTATTTTAGAAATAAATTTAATTAATCTATATGTATTATATTAGGATGGTAAATTTCTCCCCTTTTTAAGCGCATATTAAGATCAGTCATCACTGCATTAATTATATTCATTTGTGAATGCATTTTTTTTTATATATTTTTATAATTTAATCTAAATCTATACATCTATAACTACCCCTAATTTAGGTCCCACTTCAAATCTTTAATATTATTGGACAAAATTATCCCTACTATATTTTTGTTAGACAAACTAGTAAATTAGCCGTGCAATGCATAGATTATTTTTTTATATTATATATTTAAATAATAAAATTAAAGGTGAAGCTATAAATAATTATAATATTTAAAAGTGTACATTTATTTGATTATAAGATCAATGCAAAATATCAATAATATATGACTCATTTGATTGTATTTATTTTTAAAATTAATATGTAATATGATTTATGTAATTTGTAAGGTCATTTTATGAGTTAAAGTTCTTTTTCAATAACTTGTGAAGACCATTTTGTGGCTCCTATTTTTATTATTCACCATATATATACACTATCCACTTTATTAGCAAACATACAGGATTTGTTTAATACAATATGAAAGATTTGACTTTGTAAAATATTTAATAGTATTCATAAAATTTTGGTAAATAAAATTTTGTTACCAATTAAACTTTATTAATTTCTTTTACCAATTAATTCATAATATAATATTAGTTTGTGCGGGAAAGTTGAAGGGAAGATTTTACTTATATTAATAGTATTGATTGATTGATACTGATTATCCTTACACAATTAGTATTTAATTATAATAATATTAATGACTCCATCATTATTACCATAGACATAGACATATACCTATCATATACATATAATTAATACATATATTATTTGTTTATATATACCAAATACCAATGCATGTGAGTACTAGCTTAGTATTATAGATATTTTATTTATTTATGTATATATTGTAAAAATATAGTATAAAAGTTATCAAAATTGTTTACATTATTATTAAACAAAATATAAATTCTTTTTTCTCTCTATAATTTTCAAATTTAAATGATTAAAATTTACTACCTTAAGGAATTGTAAAATATAATTTACACATTTATTAGCTTGCTTTTGGAGGTAGAGTTATTTACCTCAACGGGAGTTGGGTGAAAAACTCAAGTCATGCCTTGCTCAAATCCGATTTCTTCTTATGAGAATATATAAGGGAAAATTTGGGGGATTTTTTTTTATATGCTTTTGTGCTTCTAGAATTAGGAATTGATACATCACGAGGGTGGAACAATTTCTTGTTCTAATCCTTGTTTATTTTTCACGCAAGTGGCTTTAGGCTAAGATTCTTATGTGTATTTTCCGTATGTTCCTTGGTTGTTTGTTCTCTCCTAATCCCTTAAATTGTTAGAGCATCTAGAATGCATTATTCCCTAATTTGAGCCACATCTCTCTTTGTTCTAATTGTGTTGTCTTATACTAGACTTTTAATTTTTAATGGTTGATATTTGATCAACCATGAACGTGAATTTGATTTGATTCTTGTGGGTTTTAATATTTTAGTGTCTATAACTTTAGTTGTCATGTAAGTACGAAACATAGTCTCAATCACTTGCGGAATGATAATTTCAAGCTGTAAACTCACCACATCATTTCCGTGCATCTTTGGCATGGTCAAGTTGAGAGATTGTGGGTGGGATACGCATGTCTAGGCCGGGTTCTACAGCAATGAATTCAAAGGTGGTGGATTATTGGAAGTGTAGTGAGGAGGAAGCTGATGAAGACGTGCGACTTTTAATTTGGTAGGGAAATGGCATGTGAATAGTGAAAGGTATGTACGTGGTGGGGTGGGGGGGGAATGGAAGCCTTTGACTAAACATCATCAACAAGCATGAAATACCAAATACCCCTTTCACTTTCACTTTTCACTTTGGACAATCCACAGTATAATCATATATGAAGGTGTGTTAAGTACCAAAGGAGCTGAGGGATATATATATATACTTAGCTTTTAGTGGGTGTGGATCTATCCCGGCCCCCCTATTCTAATCTCTCTCCATCACAAAAGTCTAATCAAGACGTCCCCATTCAACACCATCATTTCTTCTAGCTCACCTACAAAAAGTTAAAGTATGTAGTTGTTTAAAATCACGAATTAAACAATGATTTCAAAGTTCATCTTTGACCCCCATAACACCCCACACCTTGGCCCCATTTCATCAATCAATCCGCCTTGATGTCCTCAACTAATTCAAGTCCTCATTCCTACTCCCATCCCTCCTGCATCTTCACAACCCTAATTAGGCCCCGTAATACTCGCATGCTAATTCTTGACTATTATCCTCCGAGGCTTCCACCGAGTGGCACAATCAAATAAAGCATGCATTATATTTCTAGTTTTATTATAGGCTTATTGGCTGCAAAAAATAAAAAAATCAAGCATGCACAAGATTCAACTGATCAACTCAAATCAAAGATTTACAAATGCTAAGACTCTTATATATTGTATCATAGTTATAGTCTATCTGTAACTCTTATCTTTGTATTTATTTTTTTTGTTGTAATCTTGAACGTTTGAATTAATTAATAATATAGTCTTAATTTAGTTTCAAAGCCACTTGCATGAATTTATCCTCGGTAGGTTTATTATTAGCTAACAATTTGATAACTACAGTTCTTTTGTCATCCAAAATATTATTACTCAAAACAAAAATCATTTTGTTCACATGTTCCCTTAATTATACTCTAGTAATTATGTTTTTGTTTCATGATAAATCGATGACTTAAACCGTATCTATGTTAAATCCTGAATTAATGTCCCTCTCTCCACGGCTGCTATATATACGCCTATTCTCTCCGCCCAACTTCAGTCACACACCGCCACTGTTTCTTTTCTCACTTGAGCAATGGCGAATCTTTCTTATATTCTCTGCTTCTTCTTCGCTCTTTGCCTTACTTCTCCGGTTCTCTCTCGGGTGATCTCAGAAAACCCAAGAACGACGTCGCTCGATATTCCGTCCTCGATACACAAAACACTCACTGTGTTCTCCTCCCTCGATTCTCAAGCCGAGAAGTCACTTGAAAGTCAGAAATGGGGGTTTTCTTCTCCGTCTGCGTTCTCTCTTCCCCTACATTCTCGATTGGCTGTCCGGGGAACCTCGGAGAGAGATTACAAGTCGCTAACTTTGGCTCGACTCGAGCGTGACTCGGCCAGAGTAGAGTCGCTTCAGACTCGGCTAGATCTGGCGGTTAACGGGATAACGAAGGCGGATCTGAAGCCTATGGAGATGGAGGTGGAGGATGAGAAGCTGGAGGGGCCCATTATCTCCGGAACGAGTCAGGGGAGCGGTGAGTATTTCTCCCGAGTTGGAATCGGTCACCCGCCGAGTGAGGTTTACATGGTGCTCGATACTGGGAGCGATGTGAACTGGCTTCAATGCGCTCCTTGCGCCGATTGTTACCAGCAAGCCGACCCGATTTTCGACCCGGTTAAGTCGTCTACTTACTCGCCTCTCTCATGCGACACCAAGCAGTGTCAATCGCTGGATGTTTCGGAGTGCAGGAACAATACGTGTATGTACGAGGTGAGCTACGGCGACGGGTCCTACACCGTCGGCGATTTTGTAACGGAATCCGTAACCTTCGGCGGCTCGGCTGCGGTGGATAACGTTGCCATCGGCTGTGGACATAGTAATGAAGGGCTGTTTGTTGGAGCCGCGGGACTAATTGGGCTCGGCGGCGGCGCATTGTCGTTTCCTTCTCAGATTAAAGCCGCCTCCTTCTCATACTGCCTCGTGGACCGTGACTCTGACTCGACCTCAACTCTCGAGTTTGACTCACCCACCCCTCCTGGCGCCGTCACTGCTCCGTTAATTCGCAACTCGAAGCTGGACACATTCTACTACGTGGAGCTGACGGGGCTGAGCGTGGCCGGGAACATGCTCCCCATCTCCACCTCGGCTCTGAAGCTAGACGATAACGGTGACGGCGGGGTGATCGTGGACTCGGGAACGGCGGTGACCCGGCTGCAAACCGACGTGTACAACTCCCTCCGCGACGAGTTCGTTAAGGGGACGCGTCACCTGCCGTCAACAAACGGCGTGGCTTTATTCGACACGTGCTTCGACTTATCAAAGAAGAAGACCGTTGACGTGCCAACGGTGTCGTTCCACTTCTCAAACGGTAAAGAGTTAGCGTTACCGGCGAAGAACTACCTGATTCCGGTGGACTCGTCAGGGACGTTTTGCTTGGCCTTTGCTCCGACGTCGTCTTCGCTGTCGATCATAGGGAACGTACAGCAACAGGGGACACGTGTCACTTTCGACCTTGCCAACTCCCTCATTGGATTCTCATCCAATAAATGCTAGAAGCCAAGCCAAGCTAAGCCAAGCCACAATATTTAATTTGTTAGTTCTTGGCACTATTTACTATTTAGTATTTGTATTTACCCTCTGAATTAAATTACTTGCTTGCTTGTGGGTCCCAACCTCACAAGTGTAACGTGACAGGTTTTGGAGAATTTTAGAGCATGTTTGGTGTATAGTACGAGTTATTTATTGACGTTATGAGGGTATTAATGGAAACATGCATGCCACAATGTAACCTTTACCTTTCACAATTGCGCATCTACCTACTGCTACTATTACGCCCGGATACCATTATTTTCTGTCGTTTGTTTAATATCAGGTCCGGTGCGATGGTTTTAATTAATCTCATAAGAATAAAACACAAAAGAATCACAACATAGGACTTTAAAGAACATGATAACACTTGACCTTATTCAAGAATAAGTGGAATGCAAACTTGGTACAATAACCTGAGTACGTGTGGCGGAATTCAATCCCAAATATACTGGTCATGACAACATGTGAAAGTGACAAATTTGTGCATATTGTGAGGGCATTCTACGTCTTTTGGTATTTTGTTCAAAGTACACGGATATTCTAGAGCACAATAACAATGGTGATCCTGATCCTCGGAAGAAGCAAGCATGTCATAACAATCTTTGAATGCTTGGCTAAAACCTTTGTTGTGCACATTGCCACTCCATTTATGATACTCGTTCATCACTTTCAACATTTTATCTCCCTAGTCACATGCAATTATTTCTTCTCCTTTACTCAACAAAGCCATCCTCCGACAGTTGTGCCTTTAGCTTCATAAGCTAATAATTTTTGGAGTTCTCGAACAATTTTGTCTCCACCTTCGTCTTGCTCAATTTCTTTCAAATAATTTATCCTCAATAGAAACATACTTTGAAGTCTTTTCCAAAACCACCAATATTCACCAGAGCTAATAAGTGCATAATCACTTATCTTTTCTACCATGGACTTTACTTTCTTGCTTTTCCCAATGTATGCCAATTTGATATTCAACTGGGTTTTTGACTTAACTTCATTTACTTTACTCACAAATTGTTCAAGGCACTTAGCATCATCCCCTCCATACAAGAAAATGTCATGTTTCTCTTCAATCTATTCAAATAAATTATTGAAGTGTCATAAAATATCTAACACGAAGTTTAAACATTTTTTTTTGAAAAAAATAAATAAATCATGTTTTGGGGTAAAGGTGAGGACAAAATACAGTTACAAATTAATTTTTATTTAATTAATCTTGTTTAGACAAAAAATCACTAGATATTGCAACTAATTAATACGTAATACTCTACTGGCTTTAAAATGGACTTACCCAATTTGTTCTGGTGTCATCTATGTGAAAGGTTCTCCCAGAAAACCCCCGGCCCCCATTACTTTTCGCACCAAAAGTTTGAGATTCCAAATTTCTTTATCCCAAAGCTCTTTTTCCTTCTTGCTTGTATAATTATAGGAAGAACCCTGAAGAGTAAATATAGTGTATTAGTATATATAAGGTAATGAACACACATTGTCAAAAAAAAAAGGTAATGAACATAATGCAGATTACTATAAGATGTCTGATTCTACATTATTGAAAGGATTAACCTACATCACTATTGATCTCATACTATAGTATCATTGAATTGACACCATAATCACTAATTAATGTTTTGATATGATAATGATTAGACTCAATTAAATTGTCATTAAAAATAAATATACATTTTAATTTTCACCCGTATAACATTATCTAAAACTTATTCTCACTTTGATTAATCAAAAAAAAAAAAAGCGGAATGGCGAACTTTCACCCATGTATTCACTTTGGTTGTGAGGGTGGGATGAATGAAGTTTAATTACCAGGCCACAAGAAAAGAAGTGGTGATGCACATTTTTTGGAGTCTAGTTAAACACTAAAATCCACATTATATGTTATATATAAAGAAAGAATTCATTTGGAAGAACTAACACTTGATCGATCAATAAGAGAAGAGTTCGGGGCCGGGTAAGGCTTGATCTGAGCGAAGAGGGTTGAGCCCAAAAAATCCAGGCCAGGGTTCAACCTTTTTCTCAGAAGCTAGCCAAAAATGGAGGGATTTCAGATCAAGACTTTATACGTCTTGTTTGTTACTGTGGCTGCAATAATAATTCCTACAAGCTTGGGTCACATTGGCGAGTATGATGAGGTGTGGCACAAACGGAAAATAGAAGCATGGGAGCATGCCCTCAAGACTTATGAGCCTGATCCTTCTAATGTTACTTTCACCTTAAATCACCACGTTCAAAAGTAAATGTTTTACTTTACTATAGCTAATATTAATATTTGTTGTTTAATGTATATCTATTTATTATGGGTTGATTTATATATAAATTTTGTTGCATGGCACATATAGGGTAATATTAGAATACAGAAATAATGTGACGACGGAAACGGACAACAACAGCACAAGGAGGCATCTAGGAACAAAAAAGTACCGTGGGCCATGTAATGCCACAAACCCAATCGACCGTTGCTGGCGTTGCCGACGCAATTGGGCTAAAAACCGTAAAAGGTTGGCCAATTGCGCTCTAGGGTTTGGGTACAAAACCAAAGGTGGCAAGAACGGCGGTTTCTACATTGTTACTCACAACTCTGATAATCCTATAAATCCCCGACCTGGGACTCTCCGACACGCGGTGATCCAGAAGAAACCCTTGTGGATAATCTTCGCAAGAAACATGAACATCAGGCTTAAGCAAGAGTTGATGGTGGAAAGCCACAAGACGATCGATGGGCGTGGGGCCCAAGTCCATATTAGTGGTGGGGCCGGGATCACCCTCCAATTCGTTCATAACGTCATCATCCACGGCATTCGCATCCATCACATACTCTCATGTAGTGGTGGCATGATCAGAGACTCCATCGACCACTTCGGACTCCGAACCCGGAGCGACGGCGACGGGATTTCCATCTTCGGTTCCTCCGATATTTGGATAGACCATGTGTCCATGAAGAAGTGTGATGACGGAGTGATTGACGCCATAGAAGCTTCCACGGCCATAACTATTTCAAATAGCCACTTCACCGACCACAACGAGGTAATGTTGTTTGGCGCAAATGATTGGTCCCCAAAAGACAAAATCATGCAAATCACCGTTGCTTTCAACCACTTCGGGAAAAGATTGGTGCAAAGAATGCCGAGGTGCCGATATGGATATTTCCATGTGGTGAACAACGATTACACACATTGGAACATGTACGCCATTGGAGGTAGTGCGGACCCCACCATCATCAGTGAGGGCAACAGGTTCATCGCTCCCCTAGACATTCACAAGAAAGAGATAACTCACAGAGCCGCGGGGACTCCGCAACAGTGGAAGAAGTGGACATGGAGATCACAGGGAGATATATACATGAACGGAGCCTACTTTGTTCAGTCCGGGGATCCAAATTTCATCTCAAAGCACCACAACAAATTGTACGATGGATTAAGGGCATTCAAGGCTCATGAAGTCACATGGCTTACTAGGTTTGCAGGGGTACTAACTTGCAAGATAGGATCACCATGTTAGATTCATCGATCCATTATTATTGTCACCTCGCCTCTTCTCTTTCATTCTTGTTTGTACCGTTATTGTTGATATACATGATTCATGTCCCAAACAAAGTTTTGTAATTGTTTCCATCTTTACACTCTTTTAATTGTTTTGAATAGAATGCTCTGGCCATTTTTTTGGGTGAAAATTAAGTTGGTATATATATTTACTTTAATTATATTTATGATTGCATGCATGCATGTATAACTAATACAAATCACAATTAAATTGGAATAAATAAATTCCACTTGAATATAACATATAAAATCCATTCTAGAAATATGGTGCGGGCAAAACCTTTAGTAAGTATATTTTAGTACTGAATAATTAATTAATTAGTTGTTATTGGTCTAACTCAAGATATTTAACTATATACTATTAATAAAAACAATATCCTCAGTTTTAAATTCCGCCCAAACAGACCTATAATATTATGGTTTGCGTAATATTATAAAATATGGTAATACAGTTCCTATCCCTAATACAATTGTAAATTAAATAGAATTCCTAATAAAATATATTCTTCCCTACGTTCCTATTCGTAATACAATTGTAGACTAGAATTACTAATGATAATAATTCAGAATATATATTTCTCTACAATGAATCTATACTATTAATAAAAACAATATCCTCAGTTTTAACTTCCCGCCCAAAACAGACCTATAATATTATGGTTTGCGTAATATTATAAACAATGGTAATACAATTCCTATCCCTAATACAATTTAAATTAAAATAAATTCCTAATAAAATATATTCTTCCCTACGTTCCTATTCGTAATACAATTCTAGACTAGAATTACTAATGGTAATAATTCAGTATATATATTTCTCTGCAATGCAATCTATACTATTAATAAAAACAATATCCTCAGTTTTAACTTCCGCCCAAAACAGACCTATAATATTATGGTTTGCGTAATATTATAAAATATGGTAATACAATTCCTATCCCTAATACAATTGTAAATTAAAATATAATTCCTAATAAAATATATTCTTCCATACGTTCCTATTCGTAATACAATTCTAGACTAGAATTACTAATGGTAATAATTCAGTATATATATTTCTCTGCAATGCAATCTATACTATTAATATAAAACAATATCTCAGTTTTAACCTCCGCCCAAAACAGACCTATAATAGTACGGTTTGCGTAATATTTAAAATATGGTAATACAATTCCTATCCCTAATACAATTGTAAATTAAAATAAATTCCTAATAAAATATATTCTTCCCTACGTTCCTATTCGTAATACAATTCTAGACTAGAATTACTAATGGTAATAATTCAGATATATATATTTCTCTGCAATGCAATCTATACTATTAATAAAAACAATATCCTCAGTTTTAACTCTCCGCCCAAAACAGACCTATAATATTATGGTTTGCGTAATATTGTAAAATATGGTAATACAATTCCTATCCCTAATACAATTGTAAATTAAAATAGAATTCCTAATAAAATATATTCTTCCCTACGTTCCTATTCGTAATACAATTCTAGACTAGAATTACTAATGGTAATAATTCAGTATATATATTTCTCTGCAATGCAATCTATACTATTACTATAAAAAACAATATCCTCAGTTTTAACTTCCCGCCCAAAACAGACCTATAATATTATGGTTTGCGTAATATTTAAAATATGGTAATACAATTCCTATCCCTAATACAATTGTAAATTAAAATAGAATTCCTAATAAAATAATTCTTCCCTACGTTCCTATTCGTAATACAATTCTAGACTAGAATTACTAATGGTAATAATTCAGTATATATATTTCTCTGCAATGCAATCTATACTATTAATAAAAACAATATCCTCAGTTTTAACTTCCCGCCCAAAACAGACCTATAATATTATGGTTTGCGTAATATTTAAAATATGGTAATACAATTCCTATCCCTAATACAATTGTAAATTAAAATAGAATTCCTAATAAAATATATTCTTCCCTACGTTCCTATTCGTAATACAATTTAGACTAGAATTACTAATGGTAATAATTCAGTATATATATTTCTCTGCAATGCAATCTATACTATTAATAAAAACAATATCCTAGTTTTAACTTCCCGCCCAAAACAGACCTATAATATTATGGTTTGCGTAATATTATAAAATATGGTAATACAATTCTATCCCTAATACAATTGTAAATTAAAATAAATTCCTAATAAAATATATTCTTCCCTACGTTCCTATTCGTAATACAATTCTAAACTAGAATTACTAATGGTAATAATTCAGTATATATATTTCTCTGCAATGCAATCTATACTATTAATAAAAACAATATCCTCAGTTTTAACTTCCCGCCCAAAACAGACCTATAATATTATGGTTTGCGTAATATTATAAAATATGGTAATACAATTCCTATCCCTAATACAATTGTAAATTAAAATAGAATTCCTAATAAAATATATTCTTCCTACGTTCCTATTCGTAATACAATTTAGACTAGAATTACTAATGGTAATAATTCAGTATATATATTTTCTCTGCAATGCAATCTATACTATTAATAAAAACAATATCCTCAGTTTTAACTTCCCGCCCAAAACAGACCTATAATATTATGGTTTGCGTAATATTTAAAATATGGAATTTCTAATACAATGAATAAATAGATAAATTTTCCCTACGTTCCTATTCGTAATACAATTCTAGACTAGAATTACTAATGGTAATAATTCAGTATATATATTTCTCTGCATGCAATCTATACTATTAATAAAAACAATATCTCAGTTTTAACTTCCAACGCATAATATTATGGTTTGGTAATGACTGTAATGATGCGTAATATTGTACAAAATATGAAAAATAATTCAACCCGCAAAAGGCCAACCAATTCAATAAGCCTTTTTAAGTTCATTTTGGAATTTCATTTGCACCCCTCCCCCCTTGCCTGCGAGAGAGAGCCTCTATGCTATACAATTCAATAAGCCTTAGAAAAACTCTTGTATAAGTAGTGGTGCAAACCACTTCTCAAACCAATGTGGGACAAAAGTTACTTGAAAGGTTTTTTTCTATATTTTTCTAACTCAAATGGGTCAACTTTGAGAACCAATTTCTCATTCACCCATTATCAGTTTTGAGCGTACAATATATCAATCTTTTCGTCTAACTACGAAGAACACGAATCCACTTTGACCCGACCAAATCGAAAGTGGACCCCACATATATTTGTACCACAATATTGCCAGTAAAATGCCATTTTATGCTAATTTTTTCCAACAGTTATTTGTCCAGAGAATATCAACATGTTGAAGAAGATGATATATCACTATATATCATCTTCTTCCTCCAACACAACGCTCTACGGTCAACCAACAATTACTCAACTGATTATCCATTACTCCCATGTAAATTTTTCTTTATATAGTTATACTTACTGAATATCAAAATATAAGTGTAACTCAAGATCTTGCAATAACTAACCGACAAGTAATTAAATTAATGAATATGATGCAATAATGTAAATTATCTACCTATTGCATTTATACACTTATTTTAGAACACTGAATTTTTGTGATATTTGTTGCATGCAAGGAAGACTCATACTATAATTGCATTTATACACTTATTCATACTCATATTCGATGTTATTATTTATATAATTGTATATCGATTCAAATATTTCTTAAAATATTATAACAAATTCATTCCGTGCAACGCACGGGTGAAAATACTAGTAATACAATAATATCTAAAAAAAAAAAAACATTATAAAGTTATATTCTTGATTTTGTTTGTATTTTTAGTGCTAATAAATTTGTATATCGAATTTAATTAAAATGATGTACGTTATATTTTAGCTTCACAAAATTGTCCCGTCATAACTCCATTATATTAATCTCCTATCTATTAACACTACTAATCAATTAAGGAACATTTATTGATCATTTTATTAAGGAAATTAAAATAAACTAAAGCAAATTTTATGAAAATTTAATTAATAATCATACTACATTTATTAGTCATTATATTAATTTTATCTCAAATTAAAGGTATTGGTTCACATATTTGAATTACTATTTNTTACTCAACTGATTATCCAATTACTCCCATGTAAATTTTTCTTTGATATAGTTATACTTACTGAATATCAAAATATAAGTGTAACTCAAGATCTTGCAATAACTAACCGACAAGTAATTAAATTAATGAATATGATGCAATAATGTAAATTATCTACCTATTGCATTTATACACTTATTTTAGAACACTGAATTTTTGTGATATTTGTTGCATGCAAGGAAGACTCATACTATAATTGCATTTATACACTTATTCATACTCATATTCGATGTTATTATTTATATAATTGTATATCGATTCAAATATTTCTTAAAATATTATAACAAATTCATTCCGTGCAACGCACGGGTGAAAATACTAGTAATACAATAATATCTAAAAAAAAAAAAACATTATAAAGTTATATTCTTGATTTTGTTTGTATTTTTAGTGCTAATAAATTTGTATATCGAATTTAATTAAAATGATGTACGTTATATTTTAGCTTCACAAAATTGTCCCGTCATAACTCCATTATATTAATCTCCTATCTATTAACACTACTAATCAATTAAGGAACATTTATTGATCATTTTATTAAGGAAATTAAAATAAACTAAAGCAAATTTTATGAAAATTTAATTAATAATCATACTACATTTATTAGTCATTATATTAATTTTATCTCAAATTAAAGGTATTGGTTCACATATTTGAATTACTATTTTTTTTGAGTACATATTTGAATTACTATCATTTTTATCATTATAAATGAAAATAATATGGTAATAATTAATTTATGATATTTATCAAATTGTATATTCTTTTTTTTTTTCCAAAATAGTTCACATATTATTTTGATGTGCTAAAAATAATATTTTAAAATTATTTTATAAATAATTTTTTTAAGAAGTTTAACCGATATTAATATATTAGGCCTAAACTTTAGCATATTGTGAATAATAATAATAATAATAATAATAATAATAATAATAATAATAATAATAATAATAATAATTGTTAGTATTATTATTGTTATTATTATTATAGCCTTTAAAAGAAATTAATTTGAGCCCACAAAAATATATCTAGAATCATTTTGCTTGACAAATTAAAATATATTTGAAAGTCTTTCAACTCTTGAAAGCTTTCAAGACTTTTATATATGAAGTAGTAACATAAGGTAACGTCACATGTGAATGCAATTCCATCGCTTTTGGGAATAAAGAGTGTAACGTACTATTGTATATTTCCAATGGCAAAAAATTTTATTATTTATTTGAATTAATCGTACCACAAGGAAAACTAATTATATTATCCAATCTCTAACGGGGTGTTTGGTTCACGGAATAGGCAGGGAATGGCATAGCATTCCCAGTAATAGCCTATTCCATTGTTTGGTAAGCGGTTGTATTCCCAGGAATAGTATTCCTGGGAATGGTCTATTACCCTTGCAAGGGTAATAGCTATTACCAGCACCCCCCGGTATTAACTTATTACTGACCTATCAGGAATAGGTATTTTATTTTATTTCCATTTTTACCCTTTTTAAACATTAATTTTTTAAGCTATTTTTCTCTCTATCATCACATCATCACCTTTCTCCCTGTCATTGCACTCGTCTCACTAACACCATTACAAATTGAAATTCTTCTTCAAGGTATTCTTCTAAACTTCTCTTCTTTTTTTTTTTTTTACCAATAATTTATATATATATATATATATATATATATATATATATATATATATATATATATATATACTTACTACTGCGGACAACAAAAACATGAATTGATAATCTGTTTAGGATCAATAAATATATGATTCGACAACATTGCATATGTAGAAAAGCATTTCATATCATAAAATAATGTAATATATCATTTTTAATAGCAAAAGTCATTTTATTTAAAAAAGATAGGAGGGGAAAGGTCATTCATAATTGCATAGCAACAAAACACAACATCAATCATAACGCAGCAACAATCTTAGAGAGCATTAAGGATTTCATCAGCACCAGAGACAGTGAATTCCTCACCAGATTCGATATTAGCAGCAGTCACCTTGAGATCATCAATCAGAAGCCCTTTCTGCCCTTTGCAAGAGAATGGATGGACACATTCTGAAGCTGATTTTGCTCGTCGAAGTAGGCCAAAGTTCTGTCCGGGATAACGTCGTTAACTGCGATCGCCGCTATTGATTCTCGATCGTTGTATACACCCACCGAGGTTCCCTGAGAAATGAAAGACGAGATACGGATTAACCTTATGATATGCTGTTGTGATGATACGTGGACGAGCAGTCGAAGAAGAAGATCAAAGATATCCTGGTTCGCTACGATACGACCTTGCTTGTTGCTGATCCAAGGTGTTGCGACTTGCGAAGGAGATCAAGGATCCTACGGAAGAAGGAGATTAAGAATCCTAGTGAATCGCTCAACAAAGTTATGCTTTATATATCCAAAGTATTATGGTTATTATTATAAGAATTTTCCTGTTTTTTTTTGTTTAATTATTTGGTATTTTGATGCGCTATTATAATAATAATAATAATAATAATAATAATAATAATAATAATAATAATTCCTCAAAAAATAATAATAATAATAATAATAATAATAATAATTCCTCAAAATAATAATAATAATAATAATAATAATAATAATAATAATAATAATAATAATAATAAAAATAAATTTTGTACAAGGGCATTTATGTCTTTTAAATATATATTCCATTTCTATTCCTTTAACCAACCAAACACTGGAATACAATTCCCAAGTCTATTCCTTCCGCGAACCAAACGCTAGAATACAATTCATATTCTATTCCTTGCCTATTCCATTCCTTATGAATAGTATTCCTATTCCCTTAAAATTCATTCCATGAACCAAACGTGCTGTAAGTGTTAATTTTGGTTCATCAGAAAGTACCAACACCATTTCAATGATCAGTTTCATATGTCTTATGTTACATTGTTGAATATTTCATATGGATGTTGGTTCATTAATATTAATATATTGTTTCATATGTCGTGCAGCTAATTATGTTGTTGAATATTTCATATGGATGTTGGTTCATCAATATTAATATATTGTTTCATATGTCGTGCAACTAATTATGTTGTTGAATATTTCATAGAGATGTCGGTTCATTAATATTAATATATTGCTTCATATGTTGTGCAGCTAATTATGTTGTTGAATACTTGAATATTTCATATGGATGTTGGTTCATTAATATTAATATATTGTTTCATATGCCGTGCAGCTAATTATGTTGTTGAATACTTGAATATTTCATATGGATGTTGGTTCATTAATATTAATATTTTTTCACATCTTTGCCATTATATTATGAGCCGGCTAATTAATAAGCTCTTGCATGTCTCAACATTTGATCAAGAAGAGTGATTTTATTGGGTTGTTTCACTTAAAAAAAAAAAACTTGTGGAGTACCTTAAAACATCCTTAAAATGCGATAGAAAATTTTGGCCAATTCACTTTTTACTTTATAAATTTTGTTTTCCCTATTTTTGTTCTGTGGATGTTAGGAAGTTTACCACAAGAAAAATAAGTGGTAATGCGACTTTTCTAGCATTTAGTTATGGCCTAAAATCAATATATGTTAGTATAAATAGTTTAGGATTAAAGACATTCTTCAATCACTCAATAAATAAACGAAGTTGTTACGACCAAACCTCTCTGAATTAAGAAAAAAGTTGAGGTTAGGTCAGATCAGTTCTAAAGGGTTGAACCCAAAACAGCGGTTCAACCCCCTATCAAAATAACATTTTTTTTTTCCTAAAAAAAAATATAAAGTACCCATCAAAATGAAGGGATATTGTTTCTTCTTGTTTATGGTTACTCTTGCAGCGATAATCCCCGCATCGGTTGGTCACATTGCTGAGTTCGATGAGGTGTGGCGGAGGCGAGCGACTGAAGCCTGGGAAAATGCCCAAAAGGCTTATGAGCCCAATCCACATAACATTTCAGCTACCTTGAATTTCGAAGTTCGAAGGTATATATATATATATATATGTTTAATTTGGTGTTAGTAATAATCTAATTAGATTAATGAATTAATGTTTGATATATATAATCCTGTAGGACACTGGTAGAAGCGAAGGATTTGACGGAGAACAGCGCAACGAGGCATCTTCTGGGTTCAAAAAAGTACCACGGGCCGTGTAATGCCACAAATCCGATCGACCGTTGCTGGCGTTGCCACGCCGATTGGGCTACCAACCGGAAGAGGTTAGCGGATTGCGGAATGGGGTTTGGGTACAAAACCAAAGGCGGCAAGAACGGGCAGTTCTACACCGTTACTGACAACTCTGATGATCCAAAAAACCCCAAACAGGGAACCCTCCGATACGGGGTCATTCAAAAGAAACCGTTATGGATAATCTTCGGACATGACATGACCATCCATCTCCACCAGGAGATGATCATGCAAGGTGATAAGACGATCGATGGGCGTGGGGCTCAAGTCCACATTATTGGTGGGGCGGGGATAACCATTCAGTTCGTGAAGAACGTGATCATCCACGGGATCCACGTCCGTGACATCGTGGAAGGTAACGGTGGCATGATACGAGATGCGATCGACCACTTTGGACTGCGAACCAAGAGCGACGGCGACGGCATCTCCATCTTCGGTTCTTCAAATGTTTGGATCGACCATGTGTCCATGAAGAACTGTTACGACGGGCTTATTGATGCGATCGAAGCATCCACGGCCATCACAATTTCGAATAGCCACTTCACGGATCATAATGATGTGATGCTGTTCGGTGCGAATGATTTTTCCCCCAAAGATGAGGTGATGCAAGTCACCATTGCATTCAACCACTTTGGGAAGAGATTGGTGCAGAGGATGCCGAGATGCCGGTACGGATACATCCATGTGGTGAACAACGATTACACACACTGGAACATGTACGCCATTGGAGGGAGTGCTCACCCCACCATCATTAGTCAGGGCAACCGATTCATCGCTCCTCTTGACATACACAAAAGAGAGATAACTCATAGAGCTGCGGGGACTCCTGCAGAATGGAAGCAGTGGACATGGAGATCACAGGGAGATATATTTATGAACGGAGCTTTCTTTGTCCAGTCGGGAGATCCAAATTTCATGTCAAAGCACAATGAATTGTACGATGGGGTACAGACATTCAAGGCTGAGGAAGTGACTTGGCTTACTAGGTTCGCAGGGGCGCTTGCTTGCAGGCAAGGATCGGCCTGTTAGATTGCATTGCATGCCTTCAATTCCTTGCAGCACAGCACAGCAAGCAGCGCATTATTTTATTATTATTCACACTTCTCTTAGTGTTTCCTTGTTTGTACAATTGTTTATTGGGATGTCCCATCCCATTTTGTTTTAACTTTGAATTTTGCTTCATAAAATCCTCAGCTCAGCTCAACTCCCTCGCTCAGCTCATTACAATTTATATTATATTATTGTTAGTAAATTAAAGAACATATCTAATGTTATTTGAATTGGTGGTTAAAAAAATTAATTAATTACCAACTTTTACAATGAATGAATATATATAATTATATTGAAAAAATAACAGATGTACTATTGGCACGTACGTTACAAACTTACTTGTAAACCTCAAATTAAAGATCCTTAACAGCTAGCTTAGCTTCTTCATTATATTATAAATTAGACGCGTATTATATTGTATGCATGGATATTTATAAGTTTTTTAATAATTGTGGTTATTTAAAATCTAGGCGGATAGGACGGTTTTCTCATAAGGTAGCAAAAGCTAAGGCCCTTTCGATCTCCCAGTAGCAAAATTCACTCCATCAAATAACTAGAGAAAAAATAAAAAGGTGGTATATTTATAAGTGATGTGATTTCCCTCCCTCCTTGAGTTTTGATATAAATTAATAATCTAGGTAGCTGCTTAAATTCTCACTGCCGGCCTAGCTTGTATTACTGGTTTATGCGAATTGAATCAGTGGGGGCATTTTTTGTTATCAAGTCTTTCTTTTCTTTTTCCCACTTGCTGCTTATGGATCGGAAGATTATATTATATTGCCTCTACATTTCTTCACCTCGTATCCATTTGAGTACACGCAAAGATGGACAATAATGAGCGTCTGGACTAAAAAAAATCAATTGGCGTGTATTATTAATATAATTATTATTAGATTTAGTTAAATTTTAGTTTAGGTTTAGATTATTATGGAAGTCACTGATGTTATCTATGGAATTAAATCTACAAAACATTTCTGCACTACCTTTGGTTTTTCTTCTAACCTTATAAACAAAATATAGTTATAACGTAACATTAAATTAAAAAAAAAAAAAAAAAAAAAGACTTTTGTATTTAGTACAAACAAATATTAATATAATGCAACAAGAACAAAACACAAGCAAGCATAACCCATAATATAATATTACACAATCAGAAACATATAGGAGGACAAACCATACATGCATGCATATATGGAAGGAGTGGTCCGAGAGAGCAAACTTAATTAACGAGTCATTTTTGAGGTAGGCATTGGTGGCACGGTAAGACCTTCCCTTCCCAAAATTTCAGCATTGTTTTCCCACCCTGTAAGTACGTACAATCATTTTAGCTATCTTAGCTTAGCATAGCATTAGTGCATACATATATATACGTAGTGTTGGAAATAAAGAAGCTAGCTAAGTTATGCATGCGTACCGAGAGAAGGATCGATGCCGCGATTTTTGAGTTCTCTGTACTCTTGGGATAGAGAACAGACACAGCAGCAACAATGAAGCAAATAATCTGAGCAAGGAGCTTCCGGTAAGTTGAAGAGTTTACGCAGTTTTGAACGGTAGATGCCTCCGTATACGCATCCGCAGTGAATGCTTCCCATAGCATACGAGATTAGGCACCCAAGACCACGGGCTGTCCTAAGTCATATATATATGTACAATAGATTTCCAAGCTTAAATGAATATATAGCAATTAAGTAAGGTACGTAAAATATACCACTGCACCAATTCAAGCTAGCTAAGCTGGTGAAAATTAATTAATTAATTTGACTACTACTTACATGTTGTTCCTCTATCAAGTATCTCAACAAGCTGGCCATGGATAATGCACGGGCAAACACAACTCTTAACACCTTCAATTCAAAACCAAACAATAATCAATCAAATCAAATAATAGTATATCCATATCTATGGTATTTAAGTTATATATATATGTCCTAAAAGAAGAAAATGACTAATTATATCGACCAAATATTAGATAGATAATTACAAAGGGAAGGGTCATCCCAACAATCATAGAGTCCAGTAGTCCACTGGCCTTCCACTTCGTGGCTGAATTTTGGACCCAACTTTTCTGTATTCATCCTGCTTTCAATTCGGAGTACCAAACAAACTAGCCTAAACTAATTAAAGCTTTAATTTGTTTGTATATCTGTATTAAGGTTTCAGGCTATATGTGTGTGTATGTATGCATGCGCAGGTAGGCAATCATTGGCAATGTGCCTACCCCATTCTTATAGTAGTGTGATGCTAATAATGAATTTTCTTAGAAAGTTCAAGAAAATCTACACTTGACTTTCAATCACATTTTTATAACATGGTTTTCTTGACTCAAATAATTAATGAATTTCTTATTATTTTAATTAAATAAGTGTTTATCCGTTTCATGAAGTTACGTTTATATTATTATTAAGTTTATCTGATCTGTTTACGATAGATTATTATTACTGTCATTATTCAAAATTATAATAAGCATCATGCTTACGTACAGTTACATTGAGATGATAATATTGATTATTTAGATTGAGCTTTGATTTTAATCTCCCAATTATATATATAGTTATTTTCTTTAAGATGTACTCAACTATCAATGTTGATAGCATGCAATATATAGGCCTCCAACTATTAAAGTTTAATAAAATTTTATAAACTCAAAAGAGATCAATTCAATTATTTATAATTATGTATTTGGGATACTCCATATTACATTATATTCGAACTTACTTCAATTATTAAGCTAAACAATTGATTACCATAACTAAATAATTAATAATGTCCAGAATGAACTTGCATGAAAGTTGTAAACACATATACAAAGTACCAAAAGTAATATAATTATCCAACAATAATGTCTAAGCTGGTTGCCTAGAATTTACATGGAAGTTGTAAGCAAATAACCAAATCTTTGAATTCGCAGTTTGCATAAATAATCTGCATTATCCCAGCCATGTACTTAGTCCAGGTCAAAGTTCATATTTATATTTGACTATATATATATATATATAGGTTAGTTTGACATTGCAACTTGCACTATTCCCCTACCGCCCTTGTCCTAGTCAAGATAATTTTGAAAAAAAATTCAACTACTATACATTTATTTGTGTGAGCATTTAAGGGTGTATTTAGTCTATATTTAGCGGAAAATTTATGAAAAAATCTACTGCCTTTATCTGAATGCGTGTTCAAGATAAAACTCGTTTTAATTTGTAGTCCTAGCCAACAAAAGATTACATAAAGATAAACCAACCCAAATTGCACACATGCAGTTAACATGCTCAAATCGAAAAGGCTAATAGGTGGTTTTCACAGGAAAACCCTAGCCTTCCTTTCATATATAGCTTCTATCTGCAGCTTGGTAATGGAAGGTAACTATTAAACTTTTAGCAAACACACAGATACCCTGTAAATTTAGCATTAGACACATGGTGTTATCGTTGATGTTAATATATGATGTGAAATAATGTGCACACATTTGAGCAACTGGGTTAGATATTTGATGTTGAATGAATCCCATGTGACAGTGTCGCTCTTGATTTAATATAATTCCACATCAACTTGATTGTACTAATCCAATCCTTCCCAGGCCACTTTCTTTTATGTATTCCTATTCCCGCCCATATCTGATCCATACAGCACATTTTGCACTGTGGATGCATTTTCTATATATCAGAATCTCAGTCGTCTACAACAAAAGGACTTCTTCTATAGTATAGTAGTTGTTATGAAAGCTCTCCTGCTTTTGATATTCAAGATTTGAATCTTATCTCATCAAAAGCATGTCACTCTCTGTCCCTGGACTTGGTATCGTAGTTAGATTATATATAAAGGACAACTATTTGTTCTATGGCAATATATAAATGATGTATGTTTTTTATTGGTGAAAAAAATGACCGATAAATAGCCAATATCTTATTATTATGATTAATTATAACGTTTCAATCACCTACACCATCTTCCAATGAAATTTTACTATTAGGATAGGGATCGGATGATGAGCTCTTCTAAATGCACTTTAAATAGTGTGCATGTGTGTGTTTAAACAATTAATACTACCATATATAATCACCTAAGTTTAAAAATAATAATAATACCATAATAAATGTATTTTTGAGTTCATCTGATGCTATAATTCAAAACTCATAACATCCTTAAAATACTTCTCCAATCCACCAACATTTTAATTCTACAAAAATCTTGGAGCAATTTATTTTCTTTCTTTAATTTTTTTTAAAGATACCCCTTGGACCAACTAGGGAAATGATTCCACTTCTTTATCTTGATCGATCCTTTCAACCTATGTACAAGAATCGTCTTGGAAGAGGTTTTCATGCTTAGATCTCATCCTACGTACTTTCGGAAACCAAAAAAAAAAAAAATAATATATGAAAAGAAGTAAAAATATACCTTTCAAAGAATAAATAGAGAAAATGGTTTTGAAATTGTCAAGTAATTGGGTGGATTTTATTCCTTCACCAAATTACAGTATAATAAACTATTTCCTTTTGGTTTTACATCAGTTATGTCTCAAGATGTGCTCTCAAAAAACGAATTGAATGATGGGAAATCACAAAGAATGGTTAACAATACTGAATTTTTTTAAGTACAAAACAACTATACAATGAGATAAAATGAATATATTAGTGAATATATCTTTAAAAGTTTAGTTAATGTTATTATTTATCAAAAAAATAATGGTTTATTCTAAAATATATAATTAAATGTAACTAAATAGGATAAAAATGGGGAGAGTATGGAACATATATTACCTTGTGGAGTCTTTGCTTTCTTTGCAAGAGCTGCAAATTGGATGACCAAAAATCTTCGAATCCTAGATTATTATATAAAAACGTGATTTATCTAGTATACACCTTCAAGTGATGACTGTGGATTCCCTCGTCACCCAAACAAAAATAAATAAATTATCACAACTTGGGTTGTGGATGCTTGAAGACCCTCCTATATCAAAAATTCAAAATTCAGCATATTCTCCCATCTCCATGTGAATGTAATTGGAGTCCAATATATAATAAAGATTTGTCTATTTTTTTGTTTGGCCTTTTTTTTTTCCCCTTGTATGTATGTTAAAAAAAAAAAAAGATTCAATATTTACATATTATAATATGATATATTTTACTATATATATATATATACCCATGTGTTCTCCAATTATTACACATTATTCTATCCATTATAATTGTAGGCTAGCTAGCTTAGCTTGTAGCATGCATGCATATAAACAAGCTATAGAAATGCCATCAGTCAAAACTCAAAAGCACTACCAACACCCCAGAAAAAGATTAGCCTTTTAGAAAAAAACATATATAATAAATATATAATCGATCACAAGCTTAATACCACCCATTCATTCCTCACTCAAATTTGAATTATAGTTATAGAATCTAAAGCCTGCATGTTCCATCCATGTCCTCATCAGAGTAGGCAAAGATCAGATCACTTCTGGTCTAGATAAAAAGTTGGAAGTTCATTGGGGTCTACAAATTAAAGCAACTAAACCACTTGCCCATTTCAACTTCCCACTAAAATTAAAAGAAAATCATATCCTAAAATTTTTTACATTAACTACTTCAAATAATTTGTTTCAAATAGAATAATTTACCTTAAGTACGTTTCTTAGTCTTTTTGTATTGAATATATATAAATTTAGTCGATTTTAAATCAATAAATTCAAAGAAGGTATACATATATAGTTTTTTCAGGAAATATATATGGAATTGGGGGGAGGGGGTTAACGCCTTGACAGCAGAATATGGGTCAAATAATAGGTTGCAATGAAAAGATGCTACTGGGGAACAGCCTAAATAAAGTTAGGTTTGACAGTAACTTAGCTGGCATGGATGCATTATTTTGTATTGTGATTGGCTTCCTAATTGTCTGCTGCCCCACACCTACTGCCTTTTCATTTTATTTTATTTAGATCATTCTTTTTGAAAACTCAGATTAAAATTTAAATTATCTCCCTAATTTTAAGTTCTACATTTTTATTTATAAGAAATTTTTACATCATTAGTCAAAAAATTTTAATGACTCTTCAAATTTTCAGTGAAGTCTAAACCCTCGTACATTGATTAGGCGACCACCATGGCATTATTTAGGCCATTCTTTTTTTTTTTTTGAAAACTATTTAGGCCATTCTTGATAAGCTTTACATAGTACCATTCAAGATGAGTTCAATTCCATATGATCTATTTCTATTGAATTGAGTGAAGAAGACATTGGGTCAAACTTTGGACACACGAATGTGGACGGGACCATAAAGGCATAAACTATTGAAATACCACAAACGTAGACATCCCGGAAGAAAATGCATTTCATGTGAAATGAAATGTGATCAAAATTCTTTTAATAATAATAATCGCCACTGACCCATGATATGATATGATGTTATTACCAAAAACATTTGAATATCTGAGTTCACACCATAGAAGAATACAAATTAAAGATCCAAAAATTGGAGAGATTACTTTTTTTTTTTTTTCTTTTTTCTTGTGATTAATGTGATATACTGATTATGGAACTAAGCCAATAGGTCAAACTTTTTAACTAAATGTTTACAAATATGAATAATATTAATTACAACGTGAATGGTCTTGATGAAATACATATGTAGCTAAATTAAAAAAAATTATTTTAAAAATTCATATATCTTAATGTTAGTGTTATTGAGTAATTAAGATCCTAACATAAATTTATAAGTTGTTTTATCGATAGGAGTCAATTAACTTTTGTGCCACAGGTAGATCAAATCTAAGCCATACACTCATATTTCACCCTATTCATTTATATTTAATAAGACATGAGTAATAGTTTTAACAATTAATATATATTAAATATAATAATATTTATTAATCAATTGGACTTTGTCCCTAACAAAATAAAAAAATCCAAATTGATCAAATTTTGGGTTGCAAGATCGGCTACAACCTAACGGAACACTCATCGAGAATGCAACTACAACAAAATTCATCTGGAGCGCAACTACAATGGAATACTCATCTGAAGCACAGCTGCGGCGGAACACTCATTCGGAGCCCTAATAAATGATGCTGAGCACAGAATCCACTGAAATTTTGACCACGGAGAAAGGGAACAAGTTGAATCTTCCATCACGTACCGCACATATATAGTTTGAGGAAGTATGTTTAATCGAGATAAAGTGATGGGTTTTCTGTAAGGCATTTATTGGGACTATAGTTGGATAGACAATATCGAAGATGATACGAAAAAGATAAAATAGTGTCACCTACCGGTAACGACGGTGGTAAAATTTTTTGAGAGAGGAAAATGAATTCTAATGTGCATAGAATACAGAGTCTTAATACATTTTAGCATGTGGATGAATATAAGCAGAAAAGTGATTCATTGACCAACACACTCAACCACCCATCGAGGCAATTCAACGTAACCCAGGCCCGAAAGTGATAAGAAGCATTATGCGTTTCGCCAAAAGCACTAGAGCAGCCCGGCCACCATTGTCAACTCCATGTGAAGACGTGTGGAAGCATCCCAATTTCCCACTTGTCATCTAGAAAGTGGCCAATAATCCACCCCTGGCCTCAATCTCCACACTCTTATCGATAGTTTCATTCTCCTACTATACCTTAGCTTCTATATAAAGACCAACCATTCACCTATGCAATAATTCTTGACCCAAACATTATTCCATATATATTATATATATAGTGTCAACTAGCTTAGCTTCTTGTTTCCTTCAATTCCTTCAATTCCATTTCTGTCATATATTATATTCTCATCTTATGAGAAGAAGGAAAATGCCATCCATTACAGTAGATCCTAGTTTAGGCCTCCAAATCAGCAAGCAACATAGAATAGAGGAGGAAATTCCGGGGCTGATTAAGGTTTTTCGAGATGGTCACGTGGAGAGACCGCAAATTATCCCGAATGTCTCGTGTTCATTGCCTCCAGAATTTGGTGTGACTTGTACAGATGTGAAAATTGATAAGAGCACGAACATTTGGGCGCGTTGTTACGTTCCGAGATGTGATTATAAGGTTCCGGTATTAGTATATTTTCATGGAGGTGGATTTTGCGTGGGCTCGGCTTCTTGGAGTTGTTACCATGAATTCCTGGCAAAATTGGCAAGAAAAGCAAATTGTGTGGTATTGTCAGTGAACTATAGGTTGGCACCGGAAAATCCACTCCCGGCAGCGTACGATGACGGCGTTAAGGCAGTTATGTGGTTAAGGCAACATGCGGCGGCGGCGGCCAAAGAATATAATTATTGCTGGTCAAACAAATGTGAGTTTTCTAGTGTTTTCCTAGGTGGTGACAGTGCGGGAGGCAATATAGCCCACAATGTTGCCATAAGGTTATGTCAAGAATTTAAACCCTTAAACCCTTTGGTCATAAAAGGGACCATTCTCATACAACCATTTGTGGGAGGAGAATCAAGAACTTATTCAGAGATATACACAGCGCTACCGCCACACTCGGCGCTCACATTGGCCGCCTCCGACACGTATTGGCGGCTAGCACTTCCCGTGGGGGCTAACCGTGACCACCCGTGGTGCAACCCAACCATAAATATGAAGGAGGTGATGAGGGTTCCACCAAGTCTAGTGTTCATATCCGAGCTAGATATATTGAAAGATAGGAGCTTGGAGTTGTGTGGGGCTCTGAGTAGAGGTGGTAAGAAAGTGGAGTTGTTTATGTGCAAAGGTGTTGGCCATGCATTTCATATTCTTAGCAAGTCACAGCTCGCACAAACAAGAACTGATGAATTGATTGCTCAGATCAAGACCTTCACCGCCACCTAGCTAGCTAGCTCATATCATTACAAGAAGCTAGCTAGCTAGCGCAGCCATGATTTAATGTTGTCTACTGTAAATTATTACATGTTTTAGTTTAATTTAATGCAAAAGTAAAAGAAATTTAATAAAAAGAAGCAGCTAGATCAGATATGTTACATAACTTACCTTGCTTTGCCTAGCTTTTACATTTTGCTCATGTATTATATATATATATATATCTTGTTACATTTTGTTTGGGAACGTTTTTGTATTTCAAACATGTTTGTCTCCACTATAGTGTAAATCCTAATTAAGTTTAACTTGCATATATTCAGGTATAAAGATGGACCAAAACACTAAAACATAATAATGCATATATATGTCAATCTTCTGATTTACATTAATAACTTGCTTAGCAACTGCCTTACCTTAGATTGATAGATTTGTATTCTTATTTTTAAATTTTCCATTATATTTGTGTGGTAGTTGGTTTAACCCAATGACAAACTTGTTGATATTTGGACAAGCTAAGATATTTGAGCATGTCTTATTGAGGATTCTGGGCTGCAATAAATGCCAAATGGGCGTGATATGGAGCAAGTTGGGTTACACATGACATGCAGTGAAAAAACTGAGGCCCAGCTTCAACTGTACTGTTGAGTGTGGTCTACAGTCTATACTGCCTTATCCTCTCAACTCTCAAGTCTCAAGTCTCAAGTCTCAACCACCTGCCTGCCAGTGAATCCAACTGTACCTTCCGTAGTTCCGGCATAGCTAGGATTGAAAAATCTCCATCTCCACAGAAAATTAAACCATGTTATCATCAATGTCAGTTCAAGCCAACATAAAGGGAACTTTCGCTTGCCCGTCTTCTTTATTTTCCAAGAAACCTTATCTCCAAACCTCCACAACTCCATTCTCTGTAAAGCCCAGAGCTCCTCCTGCAACAATAATTCTTCAACCCAAAACCACACCCATTAGAAGAGACTTCAAGATTTCAGCTACGGCTGCTTTGGAGGCTGCAGTATCAGCGCCCACACAGGTAAATACTTTATCCTTAATTAGCTCATAATTATATTTAGTTGTAAACTACTACTTCAGTTAAATGTATGGCCGTTCCGTTAGTGTCAGTTCAAGTTTGTGGTTCAAATGTAATATAATAGCTAGTCAGTTTAAAGGCTGTAACTTTGGACTGCATTTTTGGCTAATAATGTATGTATATGCTGGGATTGGTGGCAGCTGGTTAAGTAATATATACATAGAATTAATGAAAATTGGGTGAATTGTATTGTTGATGGATGGAATTGCAGAAGAGTGGAGCAGGGGTGAAGAAGGTGGGGAAGACAAAGCTTGTATTGAAGTTCGTATGGATGGAAAAGAACATAGGGTTAGGACTTGATCAAGAAATAGCAGGGCATGGTACAGTTCCTTTGAGTCCATACTTTTTTTGGCCAAGGAAAGATGCATGGGAAGAGCTGAAGACCACACTAGAGAGCAAGCCTTGGATATCCCAGAAGAAAATGATCATATTGCTCAATCAGGCCACTGATATCATCAATTTGTGGCAGCAAAGTGGTGTCAACATCTCCCCTTAATTCTAATTTACTTTGTAATTCTGTCTCCTTTCTTAATTTGATAGTGTGTATGTGACATCATGTCATGCGCGATTTAAAATTATCCATCATTATGGTTATATACATTAATTAATTGCTTTTGGAGCACAAAAATATCCATTTTGTTGAGTTATTGTAGGCGTACCAGTGCCTCAATAATGTTCCCATGGGATGGATGGTTAGCAATCAATAATGAGTTTCTCCTGCGGCTAATGAACTAAGGATGTTTTGCAGCTAAAAACTGTATTCAATCTGAAATCACAATCTACATTGAGTTAAGGAGAAATGAAGTCCATATATAATCATGCATTTCATCTACAATTAATTGTCATCGAGGTTTAGACAAAGGCAATAGGCAGCTAAACCAACTACTGGGACAAACCTAAGATAGTTCACCACACCAACCTTGTCCTTCTCAATGTTTTGCAAGTTGTCTCCTATGAGCCATGGTTGGAAAATCATGTATAGACAAATGTCCCAGATGAAGGCGTAGGCAAGTCTTTCGGATCCTAGGTAACTCACTAGGAACTCCCATCTTTCTGATATGCCCCCAAAATTACCATCCCCTCGGCCAAAGATTGCCCAAAATGTTGACAGCAAACAGACACCAACACCAATCAGACCAACAATGCGTGCACCACTAGTCATGACGGAACCTAATTGAGAGGTGCTCTTTCTTGGATCATCATCTGTGCCACCACCATTTAGCCTAATGGCCATATATGGTATTAAGAATGCTGCAGTGCAGGATATACAAACAGTTCAATTACTTATTGTAAAACTCTACTGCTGCAAAACTTTTGTATATTCCATATGTCCAGCAAAATAAGCCTTTGAGTTTGAGAGAAAACTTACTGTTTGTGAGGAACATTTGGAAGCCCCACAGAACATCCAGTGATCCTTTATACCTGTCCCTCTTACAGTCAGTGAACAACAAAGGCGCGAACATAAATGTCCACCCGATAACAAAATTGAATAATCCTTCAGACATCTGGGGGAGAGAGAAAACAAGGACAAAAGCAGCACTTGAGCAAAGAGTTAGTTTCATGTCAATCAGTTATTAGTTCAATGATGATGATGATGAATAAGTTGATCAAGTTTATTATATGACAAAGTACTTACAGGATGAAGCAGTGGTGCCTCTAAGAAATGAATGCCAACTACTCTGCCACACAAAAGCAAGATTCAACTCTAAGCACAACAATATGCAAAAGGAAGCCAGGCCTATAACTAGAGGAGAGAACAAACTAAAGCCTATGGAAACTACAAAGAGAATGCATTTATGTAATATGATAGCAACTACTGTAATAAACTTACAGAGAGTGGATGCATGGTTAACATCTTAGTAGCAAAATCCCTAAAAAAAGTTATATATAGCATATAAAGGAGCCACTCAATTAACTTAAATCCACTTTAGCTAAGAAGCATACCAATGTTTGATAGAGGCAGAATAAAAAAGAAATTGAGGGAAAGGCCAAGAAGATCATTCACTGTGGCTGAACTGATTCTCCATACAGGATCACCCTGCATTACACAAGATAACATACATACAACAATACAGAAAGCATAATTAATATATTAATATTAATGAAACAAAAATGCAGGCAGGCAGGCAGGCAGGCGCTAAACAAACAGAAATTAACACAAAATTAGAGGTAGTAGAAGATTACAGGTGCATAGGGGAGCAAAAAGAGCCAAAGCACATAGACCCCCTCTGCAATCCATAGAATAGTCTGTATTAATCTTCTCCTCTGAACATTATCGTGCTTTTCAAGAATCGAGCCATCGCCACTGCCGCCGGATTTCGCAGCGAGAAGTACCTTCCCGCGTTCCCAGTTGAGTCCGCTGAATTTGACAAATTTGTCTCTTCTGCGCAAAGATCCCAACTTTATGCTACCATGAGGCCATTTTGTAGTCTTGATATGAGCAAGGAAGTTTTGTGTTCCTCGGAGTAAAAAAAGTTTAGGTGGCCGCGTCAAAGGCCCCGTAGTGGATAGCAAAGCCACCGTCGTCATCGCCGGCGGTCGCCTCAACTTCTCTCCTTTTAGTGCTATCGTTGGTGTACAAAAACTGATAATCTGCTAGTGGCAAAACTATCATCGTGGCTGGCGCGTGTTCAAGTGTTTGGCCGTCCTGATTCGTAATTAAGTGGCAGTGACAGGGGTAATTTCGGAACACTGGATTTTTGGTCTATGACTCTGCATGTGGGGCTTAATTGTTTTTGTTTTGCCATTTCTCTCTGAAGTTATGCTAATAGAATGACAGTACAGGGTTCTTTCCATACTTAAATTTGTTGGAAATGGTCTGACTGCAAATTATTTTCTGCACTTTTAACAGTGAGCATTATATTAATTCATTATCACATATTCACCAACTAAATGCATATCTCCAAAAGAGGAAGCCTTGACAAATTGTGCAATAAAAGATATATATATATATATGACAGATCCATAGCCAAATTAAAGAGATAGAAGAATCCAAAAAATGAACAAAATCGATCGGCATGTATGTATGTATGTAATAGTCGATCTCTGATGAAGTATTAATTTTCAGTTCCTTGTCAGCGCCCAGCGATGTTTGGGTTTAGTTCTCATTGAGATAGGCTTCCTATCCTCATTTAAATTTTCTGCAGCACTTTTATCTTCTGTGTTTGCAGGTTGAATTTCGGCCGGGTCGAATCCACCACCTTCAACATCCCCATTATCTTCATCATCAGTACCTTTGACATCTTTTTCCTCATTAGTTTGAATAATGTTAATAGTCGTGTGTGGAGCTTTTGTTGTGTGCAACCTGGGACTATTATATGGAGGATGATGAGATCCACCAGATTCTGAGCGAGAAAGCTCCACGGCAGCTCTGGCAGCTGCGGCCGCATAAGCTGCTGATTCAAATGCTGCCTGGGCGGCATCAGCCACGTCCTTGTACTTTCCCTTCACTGCACCATCTTCATCCAACACAGGGCGATTGGGAATACGATGATGAGCAGCCCTCCCGTCTTCCTTGCTTTCCACACCCTTTTCCTCCTGCAATCAATCACTTTCTGATTATATATTTTGCTGGACTAGAAAAATAAAACCAAGAATTTAATTTAAGCCTGCGTTAGGTTACGTTTTGTCGTCACTACTATACGTACCTTTGTTGCTTCTTCAAGATCTGTGGTGGTCTCCTCTAGCTGCAAAACAATGCCATTTTCCTTTGCGATTTCTTTGAGGACCTTCAATCTGGTTTCATGGCTAGGCATCCTAGTCGACAGCTTTTGAATCATCTGCATGTCACGGATCGGAAGTAGTGCATGCGTGGTTGTTAATATATATATATATAAGACGATAGATAGATAGATAGATAGATGAATGTTGTATGTTTACACATATATATATACCTTTGGATTGACTCCACAGTTGTTTCTAAGCTCAACAGCCCGGGCGGTGAATTCCTTTCCAAATTTTGCAGTGAAAATGGCGCGAAGCTCTTGAAGCTCTGGGAATTCCCCACACCTTGTAGCTGCAAAAATCAAACTGGATATGGCTTCCCTCAACTCATCAGGACAACCCCTGAACAAATTAGAGGTAAACAAGTACGTCGATCAAAACATACATGAAATACACTTTTGTTCAAGTGTATGTGAAGCTAGGGAATTGAATTGAATTGAAGTAACTTACTTTTCGTGTTCTAACTGGTTGATCCTTTCTGTCAACAGATTACAGTAGCCTTCAACTATAACAAACACATCCAACATGTTCTGCTCCTTGATCACATGCTCAACCTGAAACAACAATTCAAACAAACAACATTAATTAATTAATTAATTTGTATATATCAAACATGCATATATGCAGTGTACGCTGTCAGATCATCAGAGAACCCAACCCACTGCAATTTAAAAATAAAAAATTAATAAAAAAAAAAAAACATTAATTAATATATGATTACCCGAAGAAGAGCTCTGTCGTGTTGTCCGAGGTTGAGCAGCTGAAGCACATCGGAGCGGGCGATGGAACACTTGGCCTGCCGCTGGTTCTTGAGAACGGCAAGGCGGGAGATGGCCAGATTTGAGGTGGCTTTCAGCTTCGCGCTCTTCAAGCTTCCTCTTCCAAGCAAGGCGTCAATCCTCTTTCCCATCGGCTCGTTTGTTAGTATGTAGTTGGCGGGGATCGGAGAACAAACCAGCCCTTTCTGTTTACACCTTTTAATTTGGTGCTGACGATTAGATTATTATTGGAGTTTATATATGTATATATGTACGTGAGGTTTGCAGTTACAGCATTAACTCTACTCCATAATAATACGCTGATTGGATAATGGATATGAATACGTTTCTTAGCGGGCGAGTGCGAATTGAAGAAAATATGGTGCCGTGCGGGCAGGCGTGTGGGGATACTATATATTTACCTTATAGCCTAAGTCTTGCCAATGGAAATTACACAGTGGACTATGTTGCCTGACGCGGTTGGACTTTTTTGCGGCTGTCTTGTCTGACGCGCTCCAATTTTCTCATTTTCAACATAACATATAGCGTTGCGCCTACGTTTGGGGGAGAGGTGGACTATGTTGCCACCCAGCGTTTACTATTCACTATTTTGCGTAATCTATGTATGTATGTTTCAGGTTAACCCTAAAACCAATTGCAATGGATTATTCTTATTCATTCTTGGTCGAATGGTTGGGAAGCGTAAAATTAAAGAGTGAAGAACCAACTGGCAACTGCTAGTCCTTTTCGTTAAGTATGATTTACAAGTTAAACAATTGTTTGCTTGTCCAGTGATCTCGGCAACCAATGTCTGTCTCATTTGGTTAATCTTTATTCAAAGGTTGTTTTGAAAATTGTATAAATAGAATAAATAGGATGTACGTTATGGTTCTTTAATTTGCCCCAACTCAATCCAAATCAAATTACCCGTACTAGAGGCGATGGTTCTACTCTTTGCTTGAAGAGAAGAATGAGTGTGTGTGCAATTTCTCAACTAAAGTAATATATTTCCAAAGTCTTCCATTAGAAGAAATCATCAAAGGAGGACCCAAAATGTACTAGAGTACAAAACTATAAAATAATCAGATCTCAGGCACCCAGCCTGATTTTAAAAAAAAAAAAAAAAAAAATGGAATGAGAAAAGGACGTGGTTGAGAAACTGATTTTCCCGGATGAGTTGATCAATTATTTGGGGAATGTTCCACAACAATTTCGTTGACAATGACCCTAATAAGAAGCAATCAAGACTACAGGGGTTCCTCAATTTGTTTGCCAAAGACACGTACACTTAAAGGCAGCATTTGGAAATTTCATGCATGCAACCTAAATCTCACAACTATATAAATGATTAAATGATTTTGACTTTTGAGGAGGGAGTTGGTCCAATGAAATCAAAACTAATTTACCAGCTTCTAGAAACAAACTTACAAGTGGAACTAATATTGAATGATGAAGTACAGCAGTTGGAAAGTGTTCAACTTTGAGAGACAAACCTGGATTTAGCCTTATTGAACCTATATGCCTTACTACTTCCTAATCAGACTAATGTTTGTTTGTTTGTTTGTTTGTTTATAAAACGCCACTACTTCAACTATCTCCAAACAAACACATTTCCAACTCAAATTCTAGCACTATAATTTGGCTCTGCATTAAAATAGATGATTTATGTACCCCCAGAGATACCACTCAACTATGTACCATTCCAATTATTGAATAAACAAACAAAATATGGAAATATGACAACTCATGGTGGATTGCCCATCCAATGAATGGAAACATAAATGCTGACAAACTAATCCTGTCATACACACTCATCTTTCAAGTTTTATGTTTTTGTTTCTTTTCTTTTCTTTTCTTTTCTTTTCTGCCAGAACCAAAGAGCATCCAAAATACAAAGTCAAGGACAACTGTTCCATACACTGGATCATCAAGAAGCAGACTACATGAGCTGCTGCATTATTACCAAAATTTGTTTGAATGACCAAGAAACAAGTCAGCCACCAATACTTTAGACACATGGACAATAAACTTCCTTTGAATCTAGTACAACAAAATATATTAGGATACTCATCTAATTCCTGATTGATATTGACCAACAAGAACAACATAACTGAAAGTAATGCAGCACACCTAGATACCCACTTAGTCATCAAAAATAATATAAACCAAATGTAAACAAGAGTACTTACTATAGTTGCAGAACCATGAAGGCAACCCCTTACCCCTCCTATCAACACACAAAGTCCAATAAAAAACACAATCTTTAGCAAAAGCTTCTTATAAAAAATGAACAGCAGAAAAATTGAAAGGACAACTCACTCTTGAACACTTTCTCAGTTCAAGGCGTCTTAACATCTCCAGACATTCATTGCTCCAGCATGTGACCACACCATGGATCAGACGCAAATCACGCAATACAATATGATTAGCAAACTGATTTTATGTGAAAACTTGACAGAAGCAAAAACAATGCATTGAAGTAAAGGTCACTGAATCAGTTACCCCATTTTGGGAGGCATCACAATACATTCAGGACTTTAATAAAAAATGTCCCATGCATACCAAAAAAATTGCATAGAGAGGAAATGCCTGGTGACCATCATCTACTACACCTTCCCAACTCTTGACACTCAAATTATGCATATGTATATACTATATACAATAATCAAGATTCAAACCATCCACAAATTGTGGGCCCAAATTCTAATGCAGAATAAGTCTACAATCACCAACAGGACGAATATCAGCAAATAAGCAAAGTTGGCATTAATAGGACACAAAAAGCATAATAACTGCAAATGCTGTTGTCACAATAAACTCCTAACAAACAAACCAAGGTACCTTCTCCAGGGTGCCTTTCAAGCAACTAAACAACTGAATGCTTGTCCCATAATCCTGGTAGATATCCTGAACGAAAAACCAAGTTAGATTTTCCAGGACCCAAACAATTTCAAACGTAAAAGGGGTATAATGATATGAGATTTAGAACATAGGAAAAAAAAAAAAAGAGAGATCACAAGGATTCATAATTAAGACTAAACCAGACATGGCATAACCAGTAAAATCTCATTTACACGTACATTGATAAACATGCTTCTATCAATGTGAAACCTTTTAATGTGTCTTGAACCATCACAATTGCAACAATTGTGTCCAAGTACATCTTTAAACAATGAAAGTAACAGGAGAAAACATGTTGTGTAGAGCTTCCTAATGGTGACCATTAAGAATTGAGTACAAAAAGAAAAATGCCATTAGCAAGTTATCTTACAATAGAAACAGAAAATAGTCCACTGAAAGAACAGCCAAGAAAGAGGCCTCTCCCAGTCAGCTGTCTTCTCTTCCCCCCTTCAATCACGACAATCACTCTGACCACAGCGTTTAAGCCAGCAGAGTATATAAAACAGATAAATGCCCAATGGTTAGACTGAATGTAAATTTAGTTATCATAATTCTACAGGAATCTAGGGCAACAGCATGTCTGCAGTCAAAATCATCATCATTGATCACTTGCCCGTAATGAAAGGATGGCTCAATGCTTGTGAAACTGTGAGTCTCTTATCTGGATCTAGCATGAATATTCTCTCAAGAAGATCTTTAAAATTTGTGAACATTTTTGGATCCTCACCAGGAGAGCCCAAAACAATTGTACCAATATCTTTTGGCTTGATATTAGTAATCAGCTTTCTTACAGCCTGCATGTCAAATAGGAAGTCCTAATTAAAACCAATAAAATTGTCATCAACTATCAAAACTAGGAATGCAATCTGTAAAAATATTGCTACCTTTTTTGTGACAGGGTCCTCTTCTGTTGCAAGAAAATTAAGATCTTGATCAAAGTGTCGGTCTGTAAATGCTCCCTGTAATAGGTTTGAAGGAATGCAAAGATGAGTATCCACTTCAGTTCATGCTTTACAAGTTGCAAATACAATGCAAGGACAATAGGAACAATCACCCAACATTATCAACAAACAAAAGGAGTCTCAATCTCTAAAACACATTAACCAGATTTAAATGCAAAAGAGGTGAACTTTAACTGACAGATTAAACTGACCTTTCTAAGCATTTTCTTTGGAAATGGACCCTTTAATTCCATATGAAGACGAAGCATGTCATTGTTTGTTGGACCAGGAAACAAAACTTTTCCAGTATAAAGCTCATACAAGCAGCAACCAACTGACCACATATCCATTGGATGGTCATAGGTCAAGCCCAAAACTGAAATAATAATAAAAATAAAAACTTAGAATAGTGACAACAAGATATCAGTGAGTGAAGAAAAAAAAAAAAGGATGTATGATAATTTAAGGTGCACTATAAAACAGCTCATGAGTCATGAGGTATGAAATCAACTCATTCCTTTTGGGGATTTAAAGAGAAAAAACAAACTGCTGAAGAAAATATCAAGAAATAAGAATGCTTACTGATCTCAGGGGAACGATAAAAACGGCTCACTAGGTATGGAGTAATCTCATTTTTTCCCACAAACATGGCATTACCAAAATCACAAAGCTTCAGAACATTTTTTGCTTCATTCACCTGACATAAGCAAATGCATTCAAACCCAAACATAAGCACATATGAAATATAACAAAAAGACAACCATCATATCTAGATTGGGAGCAAGGAGGGGGGCCATGAATAGGTAAGCATGAAAGAAAAGGTCGCATACCAGCATGTTATCTGGTTTAATATCACAATGAAGAACACCACAGTTTTTTAAATGTTTCAAAGCAATGAATAGCTGCTTCGCATATGCCCTCACAGCAGTAAGTTTTAGTCCAATATTCCGGCCAAACTTCTTCAAAACCTCACGAAGATTCATATGAAGAGATTCAAACACTAAGCAAAGATGATTCCGGTACTTGAAGCTAGAAAGAAAGCGGACACAGTGACGCCTATCCTCAGGATCTGTACCGACTAACTTCTTCAATATCACCAACTCTTCCATACCAGCCTTGTACCTATGCGTAATATCACCAAGAAATTAGGTTGCTTGTAAAGCAGGCAGCAAGTGCAGGAACTGGGAAAGGAATAAAACAGAAGAACATACATTGTTTCATTATTACGGATCATTTTTATTGCTACCTCTTGAGGATCGCCAGGTTTAGCCTTTAGATCTTTAGCACGGACAACCATTGAGAACACTCCTTTTCCATGGGCTGCAATGATCTCATATCGGCCATCAAGCACTTCTCCCAAACGGTAGCCTTTGTAAAGGACAAGATGCAAAAGTATTAGATTGTATGACCACGGATGTGATGAAAAAAAATAATAATAAAGCTCAGCTACACAATTATGTTGGACTTTGATGTTCTGTATATTGAATGAAAGTTGTGCATTTCCCCTAAGCATAGGGTTATTTACTATGAATAGGTAGTATATGTGTCACAATCGTTTTTATCTACAACATTAGGAATTTAAAATCAGAAACCATAATGCTATATACTTGCCATATATCAGTTTATACAAGAATTATAATTAGAAATCCATGACAAAGAGACAATAAAGGAAAATGATGACTATTGAGGTCACCGTAAATAAAGGAAGACCAATGACAATCATAAAATGGCAGACAAAGGAGCTAACTTACTATAATACCCCTCTGCATCATCCCAGTTATCATTAAGACCACTTCTTTCAATAGCTAAACCATCTCCTTTACCCTGAGAGACAAGAAAAAATAATAATTATATATATACATAAAGAAGAAAAGGATTTGATCTATCAAAATCAAACATAAAACATGAGATTGCTATGATGAATATGTCAACTGCTGTATAGCCAATCCCCACTTTAATATGTCAAGTCCAACAACACCTTCAGAGATGTGTTGATGTCAAAGTAAACAAAGAAATGTTAGTGTGCATAGTTATATTTAAGACTTACTTGTTTGCGAACTCCTGCAGGTGATTCTCCAAATATATCATCACAGAACATGTCATTTGACCTCTCACTCTGCAATATTTAACAATTCTAAGCTGTCAATGAGCTATGTCAGTGAACACTTAAAGTACTTAAAATCTTAAATTACAAAATATTATCCATATTCATTTTACATATACACACACAGAGGACAAAAAAATAAGGAAAACCAGAAAAGATAGACATCCATCCATCAATATATTTCCCATACGAAGAAATAAATGAAGTTGCAGTAAGAATTCATAATGAAACAGAGAATTTAAAAATATATAGCAGTTGCAATAAAACTTGGAGTACCTTTGGACTACCCTGTCCCAGTCCACCAACTCCAGAAGTCTGCTCATTCACAGAAAGGTTATCCTGGTGAGGAGATTTTCCAACAGAAAACTCTTGGTCACCAACATCAGTGTCTGCATCATCAGTTCTAGCATCAACTTCTGATGCAAGATTAACACCTTGAACTGGCTGAGCAGACTGCTTTACTAGACCCTTATCTGTTCAATCCACGAAAGGTCATTGTTAAGGAATAAGTGATGCATAATCCATAAAGAGAGAGAACAAGGCAAAAAATCCAGGGCCATAAACTACAAACATACGTGAACTATGAGCTAATAATATTACATAAATAGCCTACTAAAAGAACTCTAATATTGTAAGAAATCAATGCTGATATACAAGTATATAAAGTATGTTATAACCAAAATGTTTGTTCAGCAGAACAACCATTGGAACAGCTTAGAACTTAGAGTATACATAAAATATTTCACCCTAAAATGAAATTAAAGAACAAGATTGCGAGCGCAGCATTAAAGCAGAAGCATCTAAATAGCTTAATCTATGGAACTGCATATAGAGAGGAGGAACAAAAAAAAAAAAAAAAAGAGACCAAAAAAAAAATTTAAAAGTTAAAGAGAGGAAAGACTTACCACTTTCTTCTGAGTGGATTTTAGACAGCATCTGTTGCTGCTGATTCTTGTATTTTTCAAGTATAGCTTGCCTTCGCCTTCTACTCTCCTCCTTTATACTCTCTATATCTTCTTCTTGTTCAGCAAGTTGCATCGTGATTTTTTCCTGATACTCTTCCTGTTCATCATCATCTCTGCAATCCACCAAAGCACATAAAAAGAGTATTCCTATTAAAATAAGAACTTTTAAATACAGGATGTACAGACATGAGAAAGATATACCTTCTAAATTTCTCATTTCCCATTTCTACTAGTTTTTTGTCAGAATTACTTTCTTCTACATTGTTTGACGTCTCTCTGTGACTGTGGCGAGTCTCATAATCTCTAATATGCCTGGAAGCATTGTACCTATCTCGATCACCATAGCTACTACCAAAGTCATCATATCCACAACGCCTGCTGGATCTATCACTATCCCTATCCCTATCCCTATCTCTTTCTCTGTCTCCACTTCTACCTCTTCTGTTCTCCCTATCCTTATCTCTCCTTTCTCTCCCCCTCTCCCGATCACTATCAATATCCCTATGCCTATCCCTATCCTTCTCCTTCTCTCTATCCCGGGTTTTTTCTCTTTCGCTCTCCCTCCCCCTCTCCCTCTCCCTCTCCCTTACCCTGTAATTTTCTCTAACCCTTTCCTTATCTTTATCTCTGACTCTATCCCTGTTAATTTCTAAGCTTGCCTCCCTATATCTTTCAATAGTCTCCCGGCTATGATGCCTTTCCTCTCGACTAACATATCTACCATGACTGGGGCTGCGCTCTCCTTTTTCCCTTGAAAAATCTCGGCTCCCATGCCGATAGTCTCTACTACGTCTAGTCATTCTCTCATTATCGGAATCATTTTTGTATTTCCAATCCTTATAATACTTATCATCTAACTCAGATGGCCCAGACAGATTGGGAGATTTTGATTCCTTCAGAGAACGACCTTTTTGATAGTATCCATCATGAGGAGAGGCTCCATCACCAGCCTTGTGTCTCTTCCCAGCATCCTCAGTTGTCAAAGAATTTTTCTGATTGAAATCATTTTCATCACCACGGTAGCTCTTTTGCTTTCTATCTTCTTTATCAGGAGAGCGCTTTCCATCACGTTGTCTATGGTCCCCTTTATGATATTCTCCAACAGAATTGCCATTGGTATGATATCCCTCACTAGACATTCTTTCCCGACCTACATGCTTGTGAATCTTATCATCCTCATGTTCTCTATCTTTCCTCTTTGCATTGTACCCTCCTGAACTTATTGAATTCCTGTCAGATTTTTCCAAATTGCTTTCAGAAGGCAGACTGGGATTAGGGCCATCTACTTGAGCTCCATGAAGTTTCTGCAAGTAAAATACAATACAAAAGAAATGATTAAATGCGCAAGCTCCTGCAGTTTTCCATCATAAATAAATTACAGAAATGAACATTGTGATGGCAATTGCATTTTGCAAACCACTAACTACTGCTTACACATAAAATGAAAGCCATCAGTCTTCAGAATACACCTAAAGTACTTTGCCCGAACAATATAGTCTAATACTGTGCATGGCTCTGGACAGAATACAAATTATCAGGTCTATGACATGCATACTGGAGCTAACCCCTTGCTTCTATCATACAATTAAAACACAATTAATGCATCATACAAATGACACAATGGAATGCTCAAAAAAAAATGCAAAGCCCTTACTGGTTGCTTAGTAAAAGAATCGTGGAAGCTGGACATAAAAGATGTTAGATTAACAAGGATTGTGAAACAAGATTAAACCACATTTAGCATGGTACCATACACAAATGAAGTAACATTTGCATATTTTTTAAGCAATCAAATGTACACTAGTGAAGAACAAATATTTACTGAATTTACTGAGACAACATGAGGGGAATAGAACACACCATGTCTGAATTACTGAGATTGACAATATGATGGTTTTGAAGTAGTTTATCTTCTGTCTCCCTATCTAAATCCAATTCCTTGGTCCTAGCAGTAGCATCCACGTCGTCGTCGTCATGAGCAGCAGCAGCAGCAGAAGGTAAAATATCGTCAACAATCTCCCCTTCCTCCATATCGTAATCAATCCCCAAATTCGAACTGCCCACGACCACACCCATAGCACCGCTGCCAAGTGCCTTCTTTTCGTTCTCAATTTCAGCCCCAGCCTCGGCAATCTCATTTTCGGACTTGGAATCACTCTCTTCGTGCTTCTTGCTGCGGCGATGGTGGCGGTGATGATGATGGTGACGGTGCTTACGGCGTTTTGATGCCTCCTTAGCTTCGTCATCGGAAGGAGAGGAGCGACGGTGCTTGCGACGAGAGAGGTCAGTGGAATCACTAGCCATTGAGGGTTTAATTGAATGGAAAGCCTAGAATTAGGGTTAGGGCTTGATTTTGCAGAGGAGTTGAAGATTGAGGAAACGGGTATGAATTTCTATTTTTGGGTCCTGATCGCAAGAATAATAATGATGAAATTATCACAAAATCTTGCCGGGGATTTGTTTTTGTTATATATATATAGTAAGGACTTCAGAAAAGGAATTTTATACAAGGACCCCCCAAATTACTTAATATTACTCCGTATTTGAAACAAACTAGTATTACTACTGCGGACTTGCAAAGTATATCAAACTTAAATGTCTTTTTTGAATATAGAGACCAAACTATATGAATCTTGTTCACGACTTATTCATATTGTCAACAAATAAAAATAAGTAAAATTTTATGTGGAACTGTCTCACAAATCTTTATCCGTAATACATGTCGGGTCGGTAGTCAATATGTAAAGTACAATGGACAATATGATACTTTTATATCAGAATATAAAAAGTATTATATTTTGGTCCTAAAAAGTATTACGTTTGTCATTATAAATAACAAACATTTTATTTTTTAATTAGTATGTTGTATTACATTTACATATTGACTCGACCCGGCTCATCTCACGGATATGTGAGACGGTTTCACACAAGTGTGACACATAAAAGTAGCGTGTATATATACTATTAGAAGAGATATAAAAAAGAAGATCGAACATCCCGTAGTTAAAATGGTCAAACAATTAACTCGGTAATTATAAAGTTTTAAATTTAGTAGCGGGATTAAAACCTATTATAGTGAGTTGTCATCTAATTTATCCAATAATTTGTTATTATATGGTTGTGTCTGGTAATGTAATGATATTTGAAATGTAAAATTATCTAACAATCAAATCAGACATTAATTAATTATAAAAATATGAATGAGCATCTTTTAATTTACTTTAATAAAACATCAAATATTGATAACATAGGATTTATATCTCCATGGACATAGGTCTTATGGATAGGATTGAACAAGCTTTATATGGTCAGAGGAGAAACCTTTGATGATATATTCATGCATTTAACCAAATAAAATAAAGTTTTCAAAAAAAAAAAACAAATAAAATAAAAAGGAAGTTCAGTTGGAAGTTGGAAGTGTGAAACAAATAGGTCGCCCTAGCTAGCTAGCTCTGACGTTGTGCAGGAAACATTCATCAGTTTCAGGTACAGTTGCCAACAATTGCTGAAATTAAACATAGAAAGCAAATGAAGTTAATAAGTACAGTACACCAATCTTGTTTACATTCATTTTGGATGGAACAACTTTAAGCTAAGCTAGGTTTCAGTTTACAAGTACAATCCCAGAAATGAAAAATTAAAGAGAACAATATATATATATAAAAAGTATGTAGAAACAAACTAACTGCTGTATGTCAAATTAAGGACTTTGAATCGATCTATAAAAGGAAATCTGTAGTTTTTTTGGGGGCGGGGTTGGGATTCCTGCAAATGCAGAGCTATATATGTATCTTTATTACATATATATAGTACATAAGTGGGAATTGAAGTGAAGTGAAGTGATATGATCAAGTAGTACGGGAAGGATGAAAGAAAGCCAGAAAAACGGAAGCAACTTTGTTAATAGGATTGCAGAAAATGGAAACATCAGCAGCAGCAGCAGGAGGAGGTTTTTGATTAAAAATCTTGACCCTTGGAATTTTGCAGGTTACTGTGATCTTCTTTTCCAGCACGCTCACCACCACTGATTCTGTTTCTCCTATAAAAAAAAACAATCACATACGTACAACAATATACCGGGTAAGATCAACATTAATTAAGAAACAATAATATATATATCAGACTTCTATATATTTCATCATATATGCTTTCTTAGCTAGCTAGCTAGGCTGCACAAATAAGGCAATAACTAACCCCAGCCCAGATTAAAGTGCATCTAGGATAGCTCATATATAGTGTTAGGTTATTGTTGTGATGTGTAGTTTAGTATTGCCAAATTAGTTTAAGCAGCGCAGCCACACAAGAAAATCCAGAATGATAGGATGATGAGGACTCGACGGAGAGAAAAGATAAAAGCTAGCTACCACTGTACTGCACTTTAGTAAAAAGGACGACATGAGCTGCACCAAAATTAAAGTGTATGTGTGATTGAATCATATCCTTGAAAGTTTCACCCATTATTTTTCTTAATGGTATCCAATGCATATATATATATATATGCCCTCATAAGGAAACAGGAAAAAAGATACAGGCCGGAATTGAAGGTCAAGGTAAGCTGCAGCCTAGCTACCTTAGCTTTCAACCAGCAAATTAATTAAAGGGAATTACATATATATAATCATTAACCAGCTGAATAATCTTAATCAAAAAGTATTTCATGTGTATGTTGAAGAAAATGAAATGTAAATTTATGACTTTTACCTAAAAGTATATATATATATATGTTGATAGTATTAGAGAATAAGATAATTATTAAATGTTATGGATCGGAGTAATAATGAAAAAAAAAAATGGTTGGGGACAGATGTGTAGTTGAAACATAACATAAAATTGTAGAAATTTCAGCAAGCTGAGGCTGTTGATTACTACGTGCAGGGTAGGGTGGACCCGGGTGGGGAAAATTGCTACCACACTAAAGGCTACAGCTGCGCGCATTTTAGACTGTAGTGGGGATGCAACGTAACGGTCACCTACGCACTGTCACATCACCCAGCACCCAACGCCGGAAAAAAAAATACTACGATGAGCCGGAAAACTCACCGTTCATTTTGGACATAACTTCGGCCACTCTCTTCTGGCACCTGGCGCACCGGTAGTCCGCCAAGAACACCACTTCCTGCACCTAATCGCCGGCATGCCGGCACCAATGAATGAAACGAGCAGTACAATTAATAAACACCACCACCACCACGACGGGAGAGACAAGTAACCGTAACAGAAAACATACGGCAACTTACGAGAGGTATGGCCAAGGATTCAATGGATGCAAGCGTGACTTTCGGAATTATTATTGGCTTCTTGTTGGGCTTCCTCTTCTTCATATCAATGCCTGCCATTTCGCGCTAATTAGTTCATGAAACAGATAATCGATCCGACCTCATCTTATCTTATATATAAAACATCATCTATCTATAGTACGTATATATACGTACTTGAATTGTGAGATCGATCGAGCTGAAGATGAGCTGAGAAATTGAAGTAAGGAGGCCAGACCAGGCTAGATAGGCTTATAATTTAATCTGAGAATGAAAACGATTTATGAACAGACCCTTGTAGAATGAAAGAGGAGTCCCATCTTTATGAGAAGTTGATCTTTTATAGGAAAACAAGGTCGGGAATATTGAGGATACATAGATAGATGGAGATAAATCAATTTCGGAGGGACAGAATCATAAGTTGGAAAAGGTCGTTCATCTGAGTTGACACTAACAACAACAAATAATAAATAAATGTTTCATTAAAACCCATTCTATACAATTTCGATACGTACATACTTTCTTCTACGTCTATATATACATTGAAGAATTCTTCTTTTTTTTAATCATATGGTGTTGTTTTTCAAAGTGGCCGGAACAAACTTAAACGAATTATAAAATATCCAGTGCCTTACTAAATGTGTTATTTTCCACACAGCAGGCATCCAATATTCTTCTGAGATAATTATTGCAATTAAGGTTGCTTGGAAGACCAGATCTCTCTATGTTTTCCCACTTTAATTTATGTTATAAATTACCAACTAGGATGTAGGTGTTTAGGTGAAAAAAGCCCCACATCATTTTTTTTTAAAATACCCCACATCATATTAAACCTTATGTTATAATAAGATATTCATTACTAATTATATTAAATTATAATTAATATAAAATCATGTTTTTTTTTTGAAAACAATATAAAATCATGTTATTATCAAGTGAATTTGATAAAGCTTAGCTTACTTATAGTTACGTTGTTATGGTATTCAACTATATATTTGTGAAGAAATAATCAAAATATTTAATAGTGTTAATTTTTTTATAAATTGAATATTTAAAAAGCATAATGTGATCGATATGATGGAATATTTATACTGTAATTTACCATCATAATTAGGATCTTATCCAAATCCCAGTAGTGGGGTTATGCTATTACTATGTATAATATAGATAATACTGTACTACTACAAATATTATTGTCTTATAGCCCATAGGCTCCACTAATCAATCCCTCAAAAACATGGAAAAACAAAGTGTATAAAATAATTATGCCCATTTGACGACGATGCGCGCATAACTAAATAACATATTGTTCAAATTGCAATTTAGATGTTTTTTTTTTTTAAATTAAAGCATATTTGACCATTATTATGAATCAGGCCATCCAACTCTTTTCCGTTATTTAAATTAATTGATATTAAGCATTTATTTATGAATGAAGATCGAGGAGGGCATGTTGTGATGAATTAATAAGAGATGTATGTATTGAGATGATGAATGGGAAATTTAACTTGCAATATTAAGATGTGTAGTGTAAATTGAGGGCGCTATATGATAAAGGAGTTTCAACTTGCATGGATAAGGTGGCGTGGTCAAATTTTGTTAGAATTGCATTTTGAGTTAACGAACAAATGAGTCACAAGAAATTAGATGATATGCATCACGGTTGTATATATATATATATATATATAGGATCTTGTAGATGCTTGTAAAAGAGAGGTGAGTAAGCGGTGGGTGGTTGGAGTAAGGATATTTTTAGATAATAGAATCGATATGCAAATTGTCTTATCCTGCAAACCGTTCTCCTCAGTATGCTCGAGGGTTTTTAAGTGTTTGATCATTCTCCTTTAATTTATATGTGCAACAAGCTCTATTAAGTGATGTTGGTGTCCCTCAATTGGGAAAGGTTCCTTTAGTTTTGTTCCGTTGTTGTGTTTGGATTATATATATACAAAGAAGATCAAGAATGGGTCAAATTTGAGATTTCATTAAAAAAAAAATGCATATAGATCAACTTGACCATATATAGATATTGTTAATATTTTTGCCACCGAGACTTAGCCTAGTTGATTCGTCGTCTGACTTAAAAGGTCATGATTGGAGGCGACAGTGTGGTGTCAGACTGCCGATAGGCCGATTGTGCAATATATATATATATATATCACCATAATACTACTAATAGAAATTAATACAAGTTCATAATTCATAAACTAGAGTACGTTATTAGAGAATAAATAAGGAAGGAATCAAGCACCTACCTGTCTTCTTCAAAAAATAGAAAGGATTAACTCTTAAAGCAAGAGTTTAAGTCAAGTACCTACCCCAATTCCTTTGGCTTAATCAATCCCCTCCCCATCATATCCCTACTTCAGCATCTACACAGTTCAGTTTCAACAAACACTAAACTACAATTATCATTAAACTAAGCGAGTAATACCATACAAACAATAAACAAACAAGATTATTAAGATTTGATTAACGTAATGCAGAATATGCTGTTCTATTTTTAAATAACCAAACTCTGCAAAAATACGTACTATTCACTGATGTAACATCAGCTTGATTATTGCTTTCTTCAAGATGCAATGAACCTGCATCATTACACACATGTTGTGTTGGATTGGACGAAATATGGGAAAATGATATGAGATGTATATTAAATTTTAAGTTTTTATTGTTTGGATGATAGAGTAACAAAATGAAAGAAAACTTAGGATGTGTTGGGTAACCCGGAGAATGATTTCCGAAAATCATTTTCAGGACTTTTGGTGTTTGGCAACATCCGGAAAATGTGGTCTAACGGAAAATATTTTCTGTGGCACGAAGCCGTTCGGTAAGAAATTTGGGAAAATGATATGAAATGCTTGTAAAAAAAAAAATCTTTAGGTATAATATACAGATAATGATATTTTTTTTTTTTGACTCAATAATGATATGTTTTTTAACAAATGATTTTGTAACGTAGTAACATACAAATTTTAATTATGACCCATGGTACATTCATGTAAAATATTACATTTTTACTTTCTATGTATCATTTTATATGCCCTAATCTTTTTTTTATTAGGTGAAGACCCTAATCTTATGTCATGGTACATTCATGTAAAATAAATGCAGTGTAGTTGGAAGAGAAAGAAATTGATTTACGATAATGAACAAATTAAAGATGAACACTTTATTGGCATATAAAATATTGCAAAGAAAGCAATTGCAGAATACAAGCAGAAATTTAGGAACTGTGAGCTCTAAAAGGTTATTCTATTTGTGAATCAAAACTGCTTCCTGATGGTCAGGGTCAGTATACACGCCAGGCAGGCTACCTATCTACTTCTTACAAATTTATACAGGAGAATGGATTTTTGGAATGCCTCACCAGCTTCACTAAAAACATTTCCCATGCTGAAAAAAAACCTGTCAAAGGCCTACAACTGCTTCAGATCATTTTGAACCATGTACACACACTAAACTGATTGTGAAGGTGGTCATCACCTAGACATGACCAGGTTACTTAATGGAGAGACAACAGAGGAGTTGAAGAGGGAATCGGTGATGTATTTACAATTGTCAAGATCCACCTTCAAGGATGATGGGATGAAGAGCGTCTCCTTAATTTGCATACCAGATTCCTTGGTGACATTTCGATTTCTCTCAAAACTCAAACGCACCTTGTTAACAGGGCTTCTACACCGCCTTCTCTTCCCCGATGTCTTCCACCTTAACTGAGCAAGTCGATTATCTTTAGACAGATCATGAACCCCCTCCAACACTTTTAATCTCTCACCATCATCTGCATCAGTATTACCTGCTGATGCAACTTCATCTCTTGGTTTTTCAGTACTTAGATGATGGACACCATTGCTACATGTGGTATGTTGTTCCAGTATGACATCACTTGACTCTTTTACTGTTTGCTTCACTGTCGAGTCACCCAAAAACACTGATACAAGCTCATGCCTTTCCTTAAGATGTTTCCAACCATCAGCCAACCATTCTTGTGAATGCCTCAAGTCACCGTGACCAAAGATATGTGTTTCTTTCTCCCCTGCGGGATTTAGAAGAAAAATAATATTGTCAGATATATACAACTTTTGCATCATTAAAATCCTAAAAAATACAAGTTCAAAACAAGGAAATGATGACTTTTAGGGAATCAGATCTGACCTGGAAAATAGATATGTAGCCTGTCTTCAGATTCTTTCCTGACAACGATGCCTTCCCACCACCCTTCATTCCACCATGCATCCACAATTGCTCCAACATTGACAGCCCATGAAACTCGGCCCTTATACGATGAAGGAGAAGGCCGAAGAACTGTTCTCCCATGTATCCGGATGCCCAATTTGTCAGATGCAGCTAACTTGGTTGCCAAAACCCACTCCTGCATCATAAAAATAAAGTCTCATTAAGCAAATAGATAAAATAGATAATGATAATAAACAAATTCAAGAGCTAATATCTTGCTTAGTTGCTTGTAAGATTGTGCAGTCAAAGAACATTACAGTACTTAACACACTCACCTCAAGATTCTTAGTCTCATCTTCAGCATCCTTGACATCTTTATACTGCACTTTCACCTTATTGTTGTGCTTCTTGATGACCAAAGCTCTAAACCAACACCCTCTAATGCCACTATCTTGAGAAAGTATTTCAACTTCAGAGCCAATGTCAAAATTCTGCTGAGTCTTCTCTGTTACTACTACTTTCCCAGATATTGATCCATCAAAACAGCCTTCTTTCGAAGTGCTTATTTCCATGGTAGCTATAGAACTGCCATTGCAATACTCTTGGCAAGCATTAGCAGGCCCTTTCTGAGGAACTGACTGGGAGGATATGTTAGACTCCTTTGAAACGCGTAGCCTTTTGTTAGGCCTGCTTTCAACAAAGCCCGTGACCCTATCCTCTACCTTCATTTCACCAAGAGGAGATGGTTGAGCTCTCAAAGGAGATGAAAAAGACATGCGTTTTAATAACTCTTGATTCCAGTATCCTTTAACGCTGGTTATGTCAAAGGGTTTGAGGTCATCATTATCAAACAGCCTTTGACAGACATATGGTTCTGATTGAGTGTGCCTTACGTCATTCAAAAATTTCTCATAATGCTGGGGACAGAGGACAGTAGCCTGTCCATCTACGCATTCAATACTGAGATTTTGAAGACAAAGAGAAAATAAAATCTCTCTGTCATTATAGTTATGAGGCAAAAGAATACCAACTTCATCAATTTTGTGAAACCAGCGTACCACAACCATCCTATTGCCTCTGGTGTCTTCATACATATCATCCAGGTAAGCAACAAGCCGCTTATCTTCTTCAGCTAATACATAAACAAAGTCATGAACCTGGATATGTACAAGAAAACAAGAAGTCAGCTAATAGTCACATAGTAGGACAAGCTGCAGTATCATCCATTGCAAAAAGAATTGTTTTTAAGTAGAGTCCACTTACTGAAATTCGAACACCATTCCTACAAAATGAAGTATAATGACATCGCTTCTTCCTACAGGTCCATGAAGAACCTAGCCACGTGAATTCTGTGACACGCTGGCCCTGTCTCCACAAACGAATATCCTAATAAAGTATCAAAGAAAGAATTGAATGAGAATATAGTCACTCCATGCAAGCCAATCATGAGTAAATAAAAATAAAATAAAACAAAACTGACCTTCAATGCGTTCATATCATTAAGAACTGCATCTGTACCTTCACAGGGTTGACCATCATCTCTTATATCCCGATGGTGACGCAAATCTGCAACTAAATGTCATATTTACAATCAGAACTTGAACAACCATAATTACTTAAAAGATAATACAGTCAACAAAACATAAAGCATCACAGTTATTCATGAATGGCACATAAAAGGCAGAAAAAGAAGCTCAAACTTTAAAAGGATTAATTTAACCAAAAAATACAATAAGAGATTCTGATATTGAAAATAAAATAGTTTTGTCCATAAGAAGACATTGTAGAACTTGACCTAGATTGAGGGCATAGGAATCTTGAAGCTCTCAACCAATTTATTGACATTCCTGCAGCCCAGACCATTGGTCAGATTATCATACATGAGCACCATGCGAACTTAGAACACAAATCATGTGTTTCAATAAAAAAGCAATTATGAATAAAATCACAAATTGTTCCATACAAAAAAAAAAAATCTTAGGCAAAGCCAAAGCTCTAATACTCCAAACCTATAAAATAACAAATGCTTGCAAATTTACTTCAATTCAAATTTCATCTAAATCTAAAGGGAACTTTCCCAAGGGCTGGCAGGAAAATTATTTTAATATACCATTATGATTTTACAGCACCAAAATAAGAAGAATATGCCAAAGAAAAGCCTGTTTGAATTACAACTTTACATAAAACGAAGGAGTACAGAGAATTACTTAATCTCAGCAACCCCACTCATTTCTAGACAAATAAAATATAAAACGAAGGAGTAAAAATCCCTCTGCATCCAAAATCAAAATTTCTCTAATCCAAAATATAGAAAAAACTACACTGGCTAAAAAATCCTACGAGAAATAGCAGCAACAATGAAACCTTGACCATTTTACAAATCAATTAATAAGTTCCAAATAAAAAAAAAAAGATATAAGAGCTGTAAATTCCAGACTGAAAGAGTCACAAAAATTAAATTTTTGTCAATTATATTAGTAATTTAAATCTAAATATGCACAAATCAAGTTCAAAAGAAAATAATTGTCTCAAATTGATCTTAAGAAACTGAAAAATACGGGTAAAGGACAAAAAAACTATTTTTATGCAATACAGATTATTGTTTTCCACAAAATTAAAATATAAGCAGGAAAACGTATGAATTCCATAGATCTAGTATCCTAACTCCGTCTCAGCGCAGAAATTGCTAGAAGAGCTTCCTTATGAAACTTCAAAATTGTATGGAAAGGCTTAATAGAGAAAGGGAAAGAGAGAGCTAGAGAACCCTAAACCCCTCCCACCGGCTGGCTTTGGACGATACTCTCCGAAGAATTCAGGAATTCAGAAACATGTAGGGAGTTTCACAGAAGATCTACCATCACCACACCGGAGGGGAAAAAATGAAAGAAAAAACTGCTACCAAATTAATGAGAAAAAACTAAAGACAGACATCCACATAGAAGTGCATATATATAGCTATATATGTATGTGAAAAAAGCACCTGAAACAATAGAATTCAGCCAATCAACGACATCTCTTCGGGTCCGGAGCTTTGAAAGAGACGAGGAATTCGATACCGATAGCAAAGACATGGGCTTTATAGCGTAGTGATATGAGATGTGTCTCATGCCTTTCTCTGTCCCAACCACCGCCAGATCTGAGAGTCCATCTCTCCGTTTGAGATAGTAGTGAACCTCCTTCCTGCCTTTATCGGCAGACAAACAGACCTCATCCCAACTCACATAAACCGGAGCCTTCGCCGCCGTGGCCATCCACCAATAACCGCCGTATGAGGATGCCGGAGTAGTGGAAATGCGATAACGTGAAAAAACCGAATTCAATCAAGAGAGCTTGGCAGAAGGGAGAGGAGTTTCGAACGGGGATTTTGAGAGAGGGATTTATAGAGGCTAGGGTTTGGAGATGAACGGTGAGGATTTGGAATCCGCATAGGGGGGAAATGAGAGGGAAATTTCGGGTTCCCGGATTTGACCCTGGGAAAATGGAGAATTTGCATGTCATGCCCCTCACGTGTTATTCGTCGTTACTCGCGAGAGTCGAGACGAGAGTGGTGCGCGTCTTAGGGGAGGAGACTCGCTCTGTACCCATCCCAGTTGGCATGTCTTTGGATTTCATTTTTCTATCTACGTAGTAATTTATAACAAAATCATTTTCAATACAATAACTAACGTAATTCTATTTGGGGAATTTGATGTTTTCGCATGTTGATACCCTTACCCACCTGGCCACCTACGACAAAACAAGATCGTAACCGTAAGATTTTTGCAGTGGTCCGCCTAGTGATGGTGGGCGGCCTTAATGGAGGAGTTCAGGAGTTCTGGAGTTGTAATATGATTTTTTTTTGTATTTGTTGATATCTTGAGTTGGATGATTTGGTTCCTCTATTATTTAGCTTAAATTGTTTTGTGGTCAAGCGGCATGAAGTTATTCTCCCAAGTGTGAGGTCATGTGTTCGAGTCTCAGTGGGGGGCTTCAGTAGGTTGATAAAGTATATGGACATATACTAGATCATATTTCTTGTAGTAATAATACATCTTTCTCTTTGAATTTTCATGCCTTTGATTCATGACTAATATCACTCCCTATTTTAGTTGATTTTGATAGTTATTGCCTAATTCTTGATGGGAAATTGATACCCTTTTATATATTTGGTGTTTGTAACTGCCTAAAATGAGTAGCAAAGAAGGATTTGGAATGTTTTTGATCAACTTTGGAAGAAAAAAGAAATTACATAAGTAAAGAAATGAAACAAGAATAAGAATTGGAAGTTGCCTCATGGGCCCAAGGCATATCTGTCTCCTATTTATCATAAATTGATATTTAAGTAGCTATTTGGTGCCAAAGACCTTGTGGTCAAGCGGCATAGTTGTGGCCCTCCCAAGTGAGAGGTCACAGGTTCTCTAGTGAGGGGCAATGTATCAACAGATAGACACAAAGTGCTATTATTCCAGGTGTTTGATTACAGACAATGTGTTGATTGAAGCGTAAACAAAATGGGTCCAATGTTGTTTGAAGCGTAAACAAAATGGGTTTAATGGTTGGTGTGCGTTGAAGGAGATCATGCGTCGGTTGGGTTTTGCGGATGCTCGGAGTTAGCTGATTATGCTAAGTATTTCAACGGTGAGGTACCGGGTGGTGGTTAATGGTGACATTTCAGACTTCATTATCCCATCTAGGGGGTTACGTCAGGGTGATCTCCTCTCACATTATTTATTCATCATTTGTGGTGAAGGATTATCACATCTCTTGACGAAGGCGGTCTATGCTAAATCTATGTTTGCTTGCTCAGTTGCTAGAGGGGCTCAAAGGGTTTCCCACCTTTTTTTTTTTGGAGATGACAGCATGGTTTTTCAAATCAAATATTCAGGAGGCTAAGGAATTCGTTATTGTTTGACTGTATATGAGCAAATGTCATGTCAGGTTGTCAATTATACTAAACCTTGTATTGCTTTCAGCATGAATGTTGGTATAGAGACTAGTAGTTTGGTGAATACTGTGTTTGGTATGAATCCGGCACATTATATTGGTCAGTAGCTGGAGTTACCGATGGGTATTAGTAGGAATAAGAGAGAGGTTTTGGACAACATTGAGACCAAGTTGAAAAATATAATTGATGGTTGGTGACTTGGTGCAAAAATATTTTATCTCGAGCAGGAAAAGAGGTTTTGCTAAAGAGTGTGGCGCAGGCTCTTCCTACTTATGATATGAGTATCTACTACGTCCCTGTTACATTTTGTGATAGTCTTGAGAAACTCATGAACAAATTTTGATGGAACAATAATCATCATAATGGAGAGGAATACATTGGCTTTTATGGTACCGGATGAGTGCGCCAAAAAACTCGGGGGTATTGATTTTAAGCGACTTCATGAATTTAATAAAGCAATGTTTGACAAGCAAGGATGGAGAATTCTTCAACATCCTAATTCGATTATGCCAAAGTTATATAAAGCCAGGTATTTTTCTAATTGCACCTTCCTTGGGGCTGAACTAGGTGCCAACCCTAGTTATTGTTGACGCTCTATTTTAGCAGGTCAGGATATTCTCCGAAAGGGCTGTTATAGGCATATTGGTGATGGCCGAGGGACTCGCCTTTGGGATGATCCATGGTTCCCATATTCTGTGAATTTATACGAAATAAAGTAATAACGTAATAAAATTGCAAATATGATCAATACTTTAAGTTTTATATGTAATATTTTATAACATAAATGTAATATATATTTTTCAATGAGTAAAGTAATAACATAACATAATTATATATATTATTAATACTTTAAGCCTTATAAATAATACTTTTACATCATAAAATTGGTCTTTATAAAAAATATAATAGACAATTCGCATGAAATAAAATATCATTACACATATATAATTAATATTTTAAATATTATATATAATATTTTAATACTTTATAGTAAATTTATACGGAGTAATAAACAGCTTACAATAAATAATATTACTAATCCCATGAATATTAGACCAAAATTTTCATTACTTGAACCGTTTTTTTTTTTTTTTTTTTAACGATTACTTGATCCGTTTTGTGGATTGAGTTCTGCAAAACCGCCTCACACGAAAATTTGCATGGTTAGAAAAAACTTACCCGGCATCTAAAAAGGGGAAATAGAAGTGTCTAGAATACAAATTAAAAGAAACAATTGTTTGTTTCAAAAAAAAAAAAAAAAAAAAAAGAAGAAAGAAACAATTGTTGACGTAAATAAATGGGGAAGCGATAAAGCCAAGGTGACAGCTAAGCCGGTCCCGCGGCTTGGGTCCCACCGGAAGCGCGGCAAGACTTTTTTAAAATAAAGGAATTTGCCAATTGATGCTGATTCCCTGGTTGAATTTGCTTCCTTTTTCTGACCGGCTGCTTGCTTCAAACATATTCTTTATTCACCTGCTTTTCCCGGTGAGGATGGACGACGACGTGGCATCCTTAGCTAGTTAGCTGTAGGTCAACACGTGAGCACCACCTCTTCCAAAAGTAGGAAAATGAAAATATACTTCATCAAAGATCTCGAGATTAAGCAGCATGAAGTGACTCTCCTAAATAGGAGGTCAGGAATTTGAGCCTAAGTTGGAAGCTAGTCCTATGACTATTACAGCCCGTTTGGTTCGCTGGAAAATATTTGAAGGAAATGGAATTCAAATTCCGTGGAAAACAAATTACTAGGAAAATAAATTCCACTGTTTGGTTGGTGGAAAAGAAATTACTGGGAATATGAATTCCATTGTTTGGTTGGGTTTGGAATGGTAAGGAATTATGAGTATAAAGATCAATATGCCCTTAGTAATTAATGGTTTGACTATATATACATGTGCAATTAATCAATTTTGATGAGGGTAAAATAGTCCAAGGCCTTATACTTTCTTCCCTATCTCTTTGGAAAACAAAATACCTATCTCAACCAAAGAATTTGTTTTCCTTCCTTTTTGGGAAGTCAAATTCCATGGAAAATATTTTCCATCCAACCAAACAACATAATAACTCATTTTCCTCAACTTTTTGGAAAATCTTTTCCATGGAATTGATTTTCCAACCAACCAAACATGCCATTAGGGTGCTGTTAATTTTAATATACGACTTTCAAAATCAACAATTGATTACCTTGACTACTCAATTTTGGTCCATCCAACCAAAAAATTTTAAAGGATAAAATCTTGAGGACAAATTTGTCCTTTTACTTCTATTCTTCTCTTTCACTCGCCGGCATGGTTGACTACGGGAGGAATTATTCCTCCGTTGACAATTACCGGGCCCTTAGATTCAATACCTATTTAATATAAATTTTACCGGAAAACTATTTGAGATAAAAAATTAAAGTAAAGATATGTATTTTGGCCACTTTTGATCGAATTGAAAATCGATGATTAAAAGGGATATGATACTAGTCCAATAGTCAGATGACCATTTTTAGTATCAACTTTTATTTTTATTTTACTTTTCTCCATCTTTAATATGTTAATCTGACCAAAAAACCCACACTTAAGTTTTACCACTAGGGTGCTGTTAGTAATTGATATTTAGTGTGGTTTATAATTTTTATTTATTTTTTGATATTTTGATTTAAAACATCAATTATTGGGACAGGGAAGGCAAGGGCATGTGGCAAGTTGGGGATAAAAGGGTCCCACGCAGGCAATCATGTGTATGCGGATTGAACAAAGTTTGATTTTGATTAGTGCTTGATAGTTATTGGTTGACTCTAAATTGCAAAGTAATGAATGGGCACTAAAGATATTTTAATAATATGAAGACTTGAAAAGGAATAAGTTTTGGAATTTTGTTTAATGTCATTCCAACTCAACGTACATCATATAATTGTGATCAAATATAGCAACGTCTATATAACAAAACATTGTCAACCCAAAAATAATTACTCCAACGTAACTATCCCATTTTACATGTTTACTATTCATTGGTCAAACAAATTATTATTTCATTGCTTATTTTCTTTAGTAATTTTTACTTATTTTTAAATTTAATTTTTGTGTGTTTAATAATCCTTTCAATGCAGTTTTAAATATATAAATTTTATATACTGATACTAAATTTAATATTATAAAAAATTGAATAAAAAATAATTTCAGTCACCTCGTCAAATAAAGTAGACAAACAAAATAGGACGGAGAGCACATAGTATACTCATTCATTCTCACCTCAAATAGACATTAGCTGAAAAATGCACTTAAGTGGGCCTGCCTGGAATGATAATTGAAATTAAAATCCAACACTATAAAGTATAAATAGTACACACAAGTGACACAACCTTAATTAGCTTGAGTATTGAAATTAGATCAATGTAACAGACTATAAAACAACTTTTATCATGCATATATACATACAATTTGTTGAATGAATGAGGAGCTAGTGCAATGCTTATATATTATATTGTTGTTCTTGGAGTTGACTGAATAAGCTAGGGTGCACCATGGAACCACTAAACCTCAATCTTTTGCAGCATATAAAGACCAGGTAATTCTCCTCAGATCAAGATTATGTTTGCACAGTTGCTTAATTAATCTGGGATATATATGATGGATCGATGCTTTCCATTTTACAATACAGATTAATTGTATATGATGTGCATGATTAAAGATGAGTATGAAGTGTAATACATGATTTGTTGTTGGATATGATGTTTAATTTCCTACTACAGCGCAGCAGTACAGGCCGGATATATATATCGAGCTATGGATGCCAAAGTGTACATACTACATACATACGTACATATCAAGGCCTGGCCTGGCCCAAATTAAACTAAAGATGCATATATATATATATGCATCGAGCTAGAGAATGCATGATGCTAGTTAATTTTACTACATACAATCTTCAAATTAAGTTAAACATTGTTTGCAAGTTGAATCGTCCCATCCTTTTTGGGGTCACCTTCCATCTTCTGGATCTGAATTGGCTTGAAAGTATAGAATTTTGCACAGAAAAGATAGTAAACAAAGTTGAAGAGTTGCAGCAATGTGATGAGCCAGTAAAAGTACTCCAACTTCCCCTTGTTCAAATTGTTATCCGGAAGCCAGTTTGATCCGCCGGGGCCTGCGCTGAACTTGTGCACCAGAGAAACCAAGAGAGTGCTCATGTAATTCCCGGCGGAGATGGCGGTCCAGAACAGCGCCGACGCCGTGCTCCTCATGCTCTCCGGCGCTTGATCGTAGAAGAACTCCAGGTGCCCGATTGACATGAACGCCTCCGCCATCCCGTGCAGGCAGTACTGTGGCACCAGCCAGAACACCGGAATCGGAATCATTGCGTCCGCCTTATCGCTTATTCCGTGCGCCGCCGCGGCATTCTTCCGCTTCATTTCAACGAAGCCGGCCACGAGAGTTGCGAGGATGGAGATGAAGAAGCCAATGCCCATGCGGCTGAGAAAGGAGATGCCACGCTCGAGTCCGGTGACTTTTCTGGCCAAGGGGACGAAGACGCGGTCGTAGAAGACAATGGTGCATAGCATGGAGGATAAGGTGAAGACGGACATGGAAGCAGCGGGGATTTGGAATGATTTTGTAAGGTGTCTGTCCATGGTTTTTGCTTGTTGGATTGAGAATGTGTTTTGTTGGGCATATGCAGTGATGAGAATGATTCCGGAGGCCCATATTGGGCCCATTCTGATCACGGATTTTAGTTCCTCAACCCGGTGGACCGTATTTAGCCTCCATAGGTTGGGGGATTTTGGGTCGTCATCCTCCGTTATAACAGCAGCCTTGTCCAAAAATCTGCATACCCAACAAAATTCAATTTTAATTATTTTATTCAAATTTAATTTAAACCAGATTTTTGTAAAAATATAATATAAAGCCATAATTACTTTCAATACTGCCAATCAAATCCCTAGTCATTCAGTCAAACACTTTATTATTATTTAATTTAAGATAATATTTTGTTGGCATGGAAGAAACAAGGGCGGCCAAGTTGTTGGCTAGCTGATGTGAAAGAGTTATATTACAAATTAATTAATGGACGACTAGCTACTGGGTTATATTTAATTGTTATGAACAGAACAGAACAGAACAGAACCGAACAAGGAGTTAATATATATTCAATAATTCGCCCATATATTCATGATAAGAATGCTTGGATTGTTTACATGTGCAAAGGATAGTGATGTTCAATGATTTGTATAAAGGACAACATACATGAGTTGTCTATATCCCACTGTGTCTGTGGTACCCAACTCCATCTGTTCTTATATATATGACCTTAGCTAAGCTGCTAGGAAAAGGACCTACATACATACTTACGTACTATACACTACCGCTTTGATTTGTATAATATAAATTAATTAAAGATCCTCCACTCAACTAATTAATTACCCATTGTACCACTAATTTAACTATTTAAGTTACAAATCGTGATTTATCATTCAACTATATATATTAAATGAAGGAGTCTGAGACGTTAGGACAAGAGAATTTTTCTATTTTATTTATGTAAAACTAAAGTAAGATACTTGTATTACACAATTAATATACTAATTAATTTAGTCATATTCAATGATAATAACAAGCATAATAATTAATGTTTTGAATCGTGATTATATTATATTTCACTAATTTTTTTTAAAAAAAAGTATGTTAAAATAGATTAGGGGAAATTAGAATGACTTACTGCATGTGTTTAGTATGAAGAAGGTTCCCGGCGACCGAAATAGCAGCATCAATCTCGTCGTTGTGATAGAGCAAGGCGGGATCGGAAACTATGGGCAGCTTCCTCTTCTTGTAGGCGGCGACGCACACTTGCACAAGGCGCGTGAAGGGGCTTCCGGCGGGGTCCAGATTCCGGTACAAAGGGTAGCCGAAGATGAAGGTGAAGATAGAGAAAGCCATGGCTATGGTTGGGACCCCAAACCCCCAACCCCAACCAATGTTATCTTGTATATACACCACCACCGTGACGGCCACCAGCATGGATGTCCCCATGCAGAAGTAGTACCAGTTGAAGAATCTCCACGTTTTTGTCTTCTGCTTGGGGTCGGTCTCGTCGAATTGGTCGGCACCGAACGCCACCACGCACGGCCGGATTCCACCCGAACCCAGGGCGGTTAGGAGGAGGGAGACATAGAGGATGGCAACTTGGCCGGAGTTTGCTTCCTGGCAAACTTGGTCGGGCTTGCATGCTGGAGGTCTTAGTTTTGGAAGTATTGCTGAAGTTGTTAACAGAGTCATTCCCTATAATATAATTATATATATTAATTAATCAAAATATATAGTTAGTTAATTAAGTTTGATTTGATGTGATGGATGAGAGAGAATTGAAGTATACGCACTAATTGATAAATGATTGAGGCAATAGTGATAGTCCAAAATCTTCCGGCGAAGGTGTCGGCAAGAAAAGCCCCAAGCAAGGGTGTCAAGCTGGCGGTTCCGCCGAAGTTGGTGAGAGTATTGGCCGCTTTAGTTAGTGGAAGATGCAACTGAGTCGTCAAGTATATGATCATGTTTGCAGCAAATCCCACTACGGCCAACTTCTCACACACTTCATTCGCTGCATAATTAAACAAAACTTAACATATTTATATGGAAATCATCATCATAATAACATTAAAAACAACCTCTGAATATAATTTTTACGATGCTAATTTAATTTGCCAAATATAGTACAACGATATGATTAACAAAAAGCCCAGCCCCGGCCCTTAAATTAATCATATCCTAATTCCTAACCTAAGAGCTAGATTCATCACCTCTTTCAGTACATATATATTCAGACATATATGTTTCAGATCAGAGATACAGATAGGACACAACTCACAAGATACAGAAGCTAGCTAGATATATAGCTAGATTCCAAGGTTAATTAGTGACTAGGGGATAAACGGGTACAGTACAGTTCTAAAGACTTATTGAAATACACAAACTTTAAACTACAAATCTTGAACAACTCTGTATGTGGAGATTGGAGGGAATAAATTATTAAAGTTTATTCTAAACTTTTAATCTAACATATAATATTGATGGAATTGAAGAAGCTTAATTAGCTTACCAAATATGAATGGCATGGTGATCATCCCGCCCTTCACCCTTTCTACTTTCCCACTTTTTTTGGCCGCCATCTCTTCATTCATTTTGATATGATGTAGCGTAGCTAGTTGGTTCTTAGCTTGTATGTATCATATCGGAGTTAGTTGCAGGTTTTATAGGTGACACAATGCATGAAATTTTCACTGTGGTAACTTTCTCACGCATGCCATCCTTTTTTGTCTCCATCTGTCTCCTTTTATTATTTTTTTTAAATATATAACTTTCTGGGATTTAATGATTATGGGGTTATGGCCGAAAAGCGTTCACAACTGATAATAAAGCGGATGCATTCTAGTTGGAAGGTCAATACAAAATCATATTATTGGTACGATATTTTTTTCTTTCATTTCTGCCGGCAAAACCTACCGTTTAAGGACTGTTTGGCTCAATTCATTTAATATTATTAGATATGTATTATAATGTAAGTATGATATTTTATTTTTGTTTGGTGCGCAAGAGGGGCAAAGCCCGGCCCGGTGAAAGTAAAATTAGTGAATCCTTATGGTTGCGACGTTTATGGCATCTCTAGAAAGGATGTTAATGACCCCATCAGGTGGACGATCCAGGATTAAAGTCCCCCACTAGCTAGTTTGACCTATGTTGGCCAGGTAATCGGCACATTAGCTCCCTTCTCCATAAACATGGCCAAGCTCCAACTCTTGGACTTTACTCATTAGAAAGTTGCAGTCCACGATTAGCGTATCGGCTTCTGGACGCGACTCTTCTTACTTGTTCAAGGCTTGAACCATAGCATTAGAGTCGGTTTCCACGATGAGTTTGTTGAATCCTCGGTTTACAACGATCTTCAAACCTTCTCGGAGACCCAACAACTCAGCGATGATGCTGTTTGCTACCCCAACTTTTGAGGAGAAACCCACAATCCATGACCCTAGGTGGTCACGGAAGACTCCACCAGCACTCACCATGTTTGAGCTCGCTTTCCTGGTATAATATTTGATACATAAAATACTTATTATCACACCCACCATTAAATATATTATTTTTTGTTTGAAAACATTAAATATATTATTTGATACATAAAATACTTATTGAAGAGCGTTATTATATAATTTATTTTGTTAGTTACATATTAAATATCACATATTAATTATTAATTTTTCACGAGTACGTATAATTATGGTAATTATCACCAACATATATTATTATATATTATTATTTTGTTATAATTCAATATTGGGCTCGGGTCACTCAACTGGGCTATAATGCAAATGGGACAAACCACACTAAAAGATTGAATTCAACCAATTAGCTAGTCTAACCCATAGCCTTATAAACCCATATTATCTTTCTTATTTTATCAATGTGGGACTCTTAACACTCCCCCTCAAGTGGACCGGTTGACCACTTGAAATTGGATCGGACCGGACCCTCCCCCTGAAACGAAAGCTCTGGACGCCACCAAAGTAGACCGACCAAGCGGGCTTACAACACCCATACAAGCTTGGACGCCACAAACACCACCCACAACCGGGTGAACACAAAGTGGACCGAACAGGCTCTGATACCATGTTATAATTCAATATTGGGCTCAGGTCACTCAACTGGGCTATAATGCACATGGGACAAACCACACTAAAAGATTGAATTCAACCAATTAGCTAGTCTAACCCATAGCCTTATAAACCCATATTATCTTTCTTATTTTATCAATGTGGGACTCTTAACATATTTAATAGTAAAGCTTACCTTAAATAATTAATTAGCATATGTTTCACATTATTTAATGCTAATAATTTTGGGAACAAACAATATGAACTGATCAAATGAAGTCACATAATTAAAAATTTCATAATTTGACACATGCAGCATTGTAAGAGAGAAACAAAATGTATTTACATATTCTAACTACTTTTTTTTTTTGAAAATATCTAAGAAATAATTATTTATTTTATTACTTCGTGTTATGAGACGTAATTAACAAAAAGTAGTTAATTGAATTAACTAATGATTCGTTTTTAACTTTCAGAATAAAAATACATTTAAATTGTATTAAATTTACACAATTCGTGACGCAGCCCATAATATCATTATCGGTTTGGATTGCCCGATCTATATGTGTGGTGCAAATTATATGGTAAGTCAGTACCATTCACCCAGTCCATCAAAGTAATGACCACCATTCGAGATTTTTATTATTATTATTATTATTATTATTATTATTATTATTATTTTGAATTTGTAGGTGTAGAATTCGTTGTTCCTAACATGTAAAATTAATCTAGTTTCAGTTTAAATTGCATTAGTAAAATTTAAGTCAAACATATCCTCCAACCTTCTTGCGGTATGTTATTAGTGGTCTATTTACCTATTGTTATGTTTATTTGATAAAAAAAAAAAAGTTATTGGAGTTTGAATTTAATTTAGTCTTTTTTTAATACTACTGATTCTGTTACAATAGAGTATATATGTCCATTAACTTTTTCAACTTATTGAAGTACAAATGTCACTGCGATCGCCCAAGGGTTTGTACTAGTAGTAACTAGTAAATAACGTATGGTTGATAGGAAAAGAGTATCGTAGGGGGATTCAAAAGGACAAACATATTGATGACAGGCGTACATTTCATCAACTCCCTTCCACTTGTTTTACATATATATCTTCATTCGCCTTGTCACTTTCTATGCATTTTTTTCTTCTAAAGTTGATTAACCTTGTTGCGCATATAGCGTAAATCAATTCTCTATGTGATTGAATGAATGCTTTTGTTTTATATGCATGTTTCACATTCATTTCGGGTGCGATTTATAAATTTAAATATTCTTTCTCTTAAAGTAGTCTCGAATTTTAAATATCGTATCATTCAATTCTATTTTTTTTTATACGTGTGGGAGGTTTGTAACACGATTCAGTCGAAGAAAAAGAAGGAAAGTTAAAAGTGCAGCGTACTTGACGATTTACCTTGCCAATGATGATGAGTTCCAATGGCAATTTGCAATCTAAGAATTGAAAGAGAGTTTCATTTTACTCATAATGATATTAAGTTAATCTAAACAGATCAAAGAACCATATTTAATTTAATTTGGCATTTCATGAATCGTAAGAATTGCCATTTTGTTGTGCGTGGGTGGTGCAAGAAGCTGTAGTAAGAATATAATGACAAGCATAAGATATATAATCAGATATAGCTATGATTCATACAACTATATGTATCCTTTTAAAAAAAATAAAAATAAATAATGAAGTTCATGTTTTTATAATTAAAAATAATACGCTTTTCGTCTTAAAATATAAATGATATTTATGCGATACACGCAAATGTTTAAATAAATAAATAAAACATATTTTCTTTTTAAGATTATCATTCATTACATTCTTTCTATATTTGCAAATTAAATCTAAATCAAATGAAAATATAATTGCCAACTTCTTGGATTTGGCAAGGTCATTCATCATTACAACATTAATGACAAAAACAATTATCTAACTCATGCTTGTGCAAATTTAAAAGCCACAAAATATGTAAAAGTAACAACAAATTAAAGTCCAAAATCCATAAAACATTTCTAAAAAAAAAGGAAAAAAAGTGATATTAGTTTAATTCCATAAAGGTTAGGTATATTTTTCATATTTGTGTACTTAATTATTTTCAATTCAATTTATTTAATAACTACTCATGCTTTTCCCATGATGGTGAATATATGCCCCATGGGCTTAATTAGCTCAATGCTTTAGTAGATAGTATTTGAGAAAAGAGATCAATGTTTGAAAATTCGGCAACGATAATGTGTGAATTATGCTCAAAGTAGGTAGATCTCTTGTGTACACCATCATTTGACCCTGTTTACTGAACCACTAAGTTACCGTGATTTACCTCTCACGTATTATTTCGGACCGGGACGTAAGGGCTCTTAGGGTTGCGGATTCAACTTTTGGGAGAAGAAGAAGATGGTAAATATATACACAATATATTACAATTAATTAATGATTGAATTTCTCGAATGTCATCTATAAATATATGTCCAATACAATTAAAATGAACTAAATGCAACACTCCTAATAGCATAATTAGACTTGGATCGTATTCCCTACATGTATTTTGAGATATGTTGTAGAAAAGGTTTGATATTTATTAATAAGGTTTATAAAGTTAAAATTTATATTTTATAAATTAGAAATTTACAATTTTAAAATTTATACTTATACAAGTTAATTAAATTACTGCATAATACATAAACATTCTTGTAAATTATCAATCTAAGTGTGAAACTCTTTATATAAGTTTTTGAAATCAATTTTACAAGAAATTGAAAATTTACATTCTTAACCTACAAACTCAAATAAAATAAAAGAAAAAAAAAAGGAAAAAAAAAGAAGAAGAAGTAATAGTGTAGGTCTTGGCCGAGCCACATGCTAAATCCATGTGAGTGTAACCCACATTGCTATCTCGATCTATGTATAACTCCATCATCTCCAAATTAGTATTTTATACAAAACTTTAACCATTTGTTCTAGGATATTGACCTCAGGAACTTGAGGTTATTTAAGTTGTAATAACCATTCAAGAGTAGGAAGGGAAAAGGGTGATTTCTTTTTATTACTTAAGATAGGTTTATCTTTTTGGATTTGATTTTGATTAAACATATTCATTAAAAATCAAATATTTTCATCATTATGTTAAATATAAAAAGTCTTGGAATTCGCTCGTGTTAATCTCCTTATCCAATAAATCTAATGACAAAACCTTTAGCAAGGGAGAGGGGAAAAAAAAGAGGAAAGAAAATGGTATGTATATTAGATGTTTGGCTCATAAATAATATAACAAAATACACACACACATATATATATTTTTTGATGTGACAAAGGTACACTAAGAACAAATCATATTATGAACTTAGCTGCTAATTAGTGACCACACAGAGTGAATTGAAGATGCATCTCATCATCTCCATCTGATCTGATCTGATCTACAAAGTTATGATTATTTTATCCGCCATTGTTTTCTTCCTCATACAGCATTAGCGTCAATGTTGATCCTTTTATGGGTAATTATGTTATATCCATTAATGAAGCGCAGTGCGCACATGTGATTAATAACGTAGGTACTAATCATGACAACAACAATATATGTATGAACACTTACTTTTTGCCCACTAAAATCACCAGTATATATCACTACTCAACAGGTTAAGGATTAAATCTATTACGGATCGGAGTATATTATTACGATTCACATCTCACAAGCTAATGTTTGACAACTATAGTCTTGGATATTGATCTGAGTGTAGATAAGGATAATATAAAATGATTGATATATAAGAAATGGTGATACACGGCTATGCTTTTCTTTCATTTATGTGAAAGATTGTAGCCGTTATCCAAAGTTACAATAAATATGAAGCTTATCTTGTGATCCTAACTACTAAAGGATCACAAAAAAATAAATCAATTAATTTAGGTTGTTTATAGCTGATCATCGCAAATGTGCTATATGTGTGAAATTCGTTTTGTGACTCTAAGACAAAGAACTACGAGTTGCTTCAAATTGAGAAGCTAGGTCAGTAGGTAACCTCCACATAAAATTAAACTTGAACTTTGTAATCGCCAAGCTACTTGCCAGACCAACTCGATTGAGTGGCCAACTATACTTTTCTTTCATGTACTGTACGTGTATTTATGAGAGTTGAAAATTGATTTTCTATTTCAAATTATAACTAGATTGACTATAAGAATTTTGGCATGTAGTTACATTATATTGTGAAATATTAATATTCCCCCATTTTTAGTAATTATATTGGTTTCACAATAATTAAATACACCCTTAAATCAACAAAGGCCCTGTTTGGTAAATAATCAGCCTATCAGCAAATTTTGACTTATTTGACCACTATTAGTTGATAAATAATAAGCTTTTTGTAACTCCAAAATGCTAAAATTCAAAAGGCTACTCAAAAGCAGTCTTTTCAATTAGCTTTTTGAGAAAAGAAATTATACCAAACAGCTATCAGCTAACAGCTAATTTATCAAACAACTTTCTACAATCAGCCAATGTTATCAACAAATCATACATTCTAACCCAAACAGTCAACCCAATCAGCTAACAGTCATTTACCAAACAGGCCAAAATCAAATCGATCCAATACCAAATATAATATGGATCTCTCTATTTTCACTTTTTTCTTGAGGGTTCTAAAAGCTTGTCTTATTTCAAGCTATGAAGATTAATAAAGCTAAGGCTTCGAAAAATTAGTGAGTTTGGTAAAAAGACAAATACAAGACATTAAAAAATTTTACACGTTCAACTTGGGACTGATGTGCAATAATGGCACTCAAATGTAAGGAAAGGAAACAGTACTTAATGAAACATGAATGAGCAGCGAAGATTATCTTGTGATTATTCTTAGAGCTAGGAGTTAATTAACAAACTCCATTTTGGGTGTCCCCCACCCCTTTTTTTTTTTTTTTTTTTTCTACAAATTCATCAAATTAATAATTAATTTGTCAATTTTAATCCTTTATGCTTAATTATAGCTGCATGCCGTACTGCAAGTGGTATTGTGTCCCACAACCACAATCCAGACATCTTTGACGAGATTAATGAAGCAATATAAAACCAAGTATAAAAGGCTAACATGTCATTACCTAATTACGAAAAGAAGTTGATTTGCATTGCCCACTCAAAATTAAATTAAATCTATTAAGATTCGCAAGGATGACACACATTGACCATATAGTCTTGGATCAATGGAATGGAGTGGAATGGGAAAAAAATGTCTATCAAATTATTAATTTTTTTGAAAGAAAATTATTACCAACCATTCATATTTCAATCTCTTTCCTTCATTTTTTTTTTCTTTTTCATTTTCTATTATTATGTTATTATTGGATATACGCAAATTAAATTTGTAAACCCTTTATTTTGTTTCCCATCAAATTGATTATGTAAAGTCATGTATTATGCAAAAGATTTAATAAACATTTTTTTAATTAAAGAAGTATATTTTTTTCAAATTGTCGACATCGTGATTTGAAAAATCACAAAGTTAAAACAAAAATTTATTTTGACAACGACATAATAAATAAATAAATTCTACAACGTAACTTGAGATATTTTGTGGTGTTTAATTGGAAGTTATGACGTCAGACGTGACATCATGCTCCAAAATAACCTTAGTCCGTCCGAGGAGCATGTTGTTGGTGTGCAGCCCATCCCATGTTACAATGCAAAATTTTTGCAGGCGGATTTATGGTTTCAACGAGATGATAATGGCGCCCGAACATACCACGTGTCCACTGTGTGCAGTGATGAATAATCTTGAATTGCCGCACGACGATTTTGCATGACGGTTGGGCTGTCGACTGATGAAAGGCTTTTTACACTTTTATCCATTATTAATGGCTTGCCACGAACCACCTTAGCTTGCTCTTATCTATTATATATGTATGTAGGTGGATGGTACAGAAAATATAATGTTGTAGAATTGTTCGTTAAAGTCGGTGATTTCTTTGTACAGTTTTATTCACAACATTATCATGACAATATTTATGTATGTTATACACATGGTATATATATGGTAAAACTATAAAAATAATTAATGATAATAATGTCATGTTTTAATCAGTACTTGAGGCAGGATTTGATATTCTTTGGCTATTTGGTGCATGCCGGCACAAAATTTAACATTAATTCAGAAATTTTATTTTTAGACTGGTTTAGTATTTTAGTATTTGAAGTTAACATAGAATTATTGTTAACACTTATATTTTTTATTCTACGATTGTGAAGAATTTCTTGAAGATGGGTTGAAACATGTAGTTGTCCTACCCACTTGCATATATATATATATATATATATATATATATATATATATATATATATATATATATATATACTTGAGCTATATATGGGACTTATTCAAAGTGAATATTCACTACCATAATGGAGGCCATGTTGGTGGTTTGATAAGGCGCCATTATATTATCGTGTTGTTCTATCAAATATTGTTTACTGAACTAGTTAGATAAATTCATACAAATTATATTATTGTGTTCTTAGCCATAAAAATAGTAATGGTAAATTAAAATTTTAATTTAGGTAAGTGGATGTATTTTGTAATTAAATAATTATATTATTATTTTAATAAATCAAAATATATTTATATATAATAATGGATTCTAAGGTGTGTTGATTGATATGATACGATATGATGTTGAAATGGGTTCTAGAAGTGTTCCATTGTCGTGCAGTGGTCCTCATAAAATTGGTCCAAAGTAATGGACTCCACTAGTAAGCTAAGTAGTAAAAGAATGTGGGCAGTTGTACGTTGTTGACTTGTATGTTCTCATCTATTGGTTAGAATGCTAGGTATAATCTTTAAATTTTACATAACTTGTTTCCTATCTTTTAAGGAAGCTAAGATTGGACAACTCTAATATAACATAAGATTCTACCATAAAAAGTGGGGGGAGGGGGATTGTAAACGAATGATATCTAACTTTATATATAGCATATTTAAACAATACATATAATAATTATATGGTGATAAGATTATATTATTTTATCAAGTTAGCTGAGAGTATATGTTTTTCTCTAATTTAGTGCAATCAGTGTATGTATTTAATTTTTTTAAATATATAATTTAACCTTAATTTTTAAATTTGTAAAATACAAATAAGTAAATTTCTCCCATACATTATGCATGCATTATACTTAATATATACTATACGATGATGACCAATTAATATCGCATCATATATTTACTTATTGATTTAAAAAGATTACACTAACGTAGGATTGGTATTGGAGTGTGATATGTAACAAGGACATGTATAAAGTGAAATCGCACGAGGCATGTCCTCCTCCACAAGATAATGAATCACAAAACATTGCGCTAAGTTACATATATAAAGAGTTAAGTTGATGGTCCAGGGCTAGCTAGCGCATGCATCATGCAGAAAATATATATACTCCGATCCGTATTATATATAATAATAAATTACTATACGTGAGCAGTGAGCTGTGGGTATTGGGAATTGAATGGACGTACTGCAGACTCCATAATATAATTAACCTCCATTGCTGGCCAGTAGTACTTAATTAGTTACGTGACGGTTTATATAGTATAGTAGCAATCTAGCTAAATATACGTGACATCCCGTCATTCACATGCATGCAAATTGTAATATGTACGTGATGGAGCATAATTAGCCGCTACCCTCTATGTCTCTCCATTGTCTTTTCTTTTCCTTTTCGTTTTTTTAAACATATAATAATATAATCATCATCTCTTCATTAAGGCGTTTAAGATTCTTCAGCTTCTCTAGTATAAAAAAAGTGTAACTTGATCTCAACACTAAAAAGTGATAAGAATTTAAAGCAAGCTAAGGCAACTAGCATGCAATGCAAAAAGCTTTGCATATATATGTGAAATGATTATCCTAAACTCTATCACGTCGTTCAATTGGAGCGAATTGACTTATAATTACATTCTCACCTAATTTCGAAAGCAAGCAAATTCCTTCATTTGATTAGAGAAAATTACAATTTTCTCATTTTTATGAAATTAGAAACCTAATGCCCTTGGTATTTATTGAGGATATTATAATAAATTAATCTATATATAACATAAAATATAAAGCTTAATGAAACAAGATAATCCCACGATCCAAACCAAATATATACTGTAGTATTATTATATTTTCAAAATCTCACGTTACATAAGGTAATATCACATTCGTAATTCAAACATCCCATAAGTAAATTTTTCACACTTTTGGTCTCACGACTATGGTGCTGTTAAATCTTTGATCCATGGCTTTTAAAACTTATAGAATTGGTACACGACTATTACTTTCTTAGCGAATTTGGTCCTTCTGGTGCATTCTCCATTCAATTTTAGTTGACAATTTTTTCCCCTCATTTTAGCATGTGTAATATTGTCTTTTCCATCTCACCCACTAATGACATTAAAACACACACACACAACCAGTCTTTTCAATCTCACGCACTTCAGTTTCACACTCCCTCACTAAAACCCTAACCAAAATTGAAATTAAAATCAGCCAACTCATCAACACATTGATCTTCAAATGGGATTTCATGCTTTTGAAGTTACTTCAATATTAGTTTGAGGAAGTCTCATAATTTCAAGTTCTCCAAAGTTAAAGTAGAAGAATGAGTTCGCGTAATTTGAGAAGTAATTCGAAGATGTTGCAATTTGAGAACACGCGAACTCAAGACTGGTTGTGTTTATTTTATTTATTTATTTATGTCATTAGTGGGTGAGATAGAAAAGACAATATTACCCATGTTAAAATAGGAGGAAAAAATTTCCGGTTAAAATTGCACGGAGAATGCACCGGAAGGACTAAATTCGCTAAGAAAGTAATAGTACAATAATTCACCGAAAGGACTAGTCGTGGACCAATAATTCCACAAGTTTTAAAAATTGTGGATCAAAATTGTTAGTAATCGTGGGATCAAAATTACGTAAAATTCTCCCATATATAAGTAGTAATTAGAAGATTAATGATGAGAAGATAGTAGATAAGAATATTGAGATCGGGTGGGCTTTGGAGTGTGCGTTGCTCTATATAATTCACACCTCAACTTATTAATGCATGAAGCCCAAATTGTTTAAACAAAATATATATTGAACGCCGATTGTGGGGTCTCTTTGGCCCGCTAACTACTCCATAATTGGGGAGTGCTCTACTTTTATTTCGTTTTCTTTGCTTGCATGCATATAATGGGAAAAAGCTAAGGGTGGCTTTCACTTTTACTTGTGTGTGTCATGCCATATATATATGAACACAAGTTAAAGTTTAACTTAGGTTTGTTAATTAACTTCATCAACATGTATGTGTGTCATGTTTTATATTCACAAGATCTAAATTATGTTGATAAAGTATATATATGTATAGTATTTTTAAAAATGAATTTTAAATTAGTTAGGCTGAAAATGTTTGAGAAATTATACATTTAATATTTTCTTATAAAGAATAAAAAGTATTTTTTTTAAAGAAAGTCTTAGAAAAAAGATTATGGAGTAGTATATAGTAATATATAAGAATGATATTTTGATATAGTGGGTGGGCGCGTGATATGGTGCAGAAAACACGGATCGGAAATTAAAAAAAAAAATGAATTGGAATTGAAGGTAGGAAAAAAGAAATGGAAAGAACAGCTCACCAAACTACAGTAGGGGTATTAAACAGTAGAAAGGAACAATTAATGCAATGTCTCGCCCGCGTACTATGCATATATAGGTATGGTTGAAGTGTCTGTTTTAAGTTTTGACTTGTGTCGCCTTCAGCGCCGCTGTCATCACGTTCTACATATATGTCTAGAGTATGTTGAGAAAAAAAATTACTACATTTACTCTTAAATTATAGTCTCAATTCTTATTCATACTAAATGTTTAATTTGTATTTGATGAAGAAAAAAGAATGAACAAAATTCATGATTCATCCCTTTTTATTAAACAATCATGACACATAATATAAAATAGAAAAATGAAATAAGAAATGAGATCAGAGTTTATGTAGTATTATTCTTTTGAAAAATGTGAGTGGCATTGCATGCCATGCGTAGCGTAGGAATGGTAAGGTTTGTAATTTGTAGTTGTCCTGGGTTGGGTTTAACATTGATATGTTGTTAACGGTCCATATGGAGCGTGCTTAGCTTGTCTAATATAATTGGCATAGCTAGCTAGCTTGAAACATATACATACGAAGAATATGACAGAATCACGCCTATACTATGTACTAGTCTAGATCACAAGAAAATGATACCTTCACTACATCACGTACATCAATTGAGCCGTTCAAGATGGAATTTAATTTGTATCTTCATTATTTCTGTTGCACTGATTAATCACGTTACAGTACAGTGGTCCATTCTTTAAGCTAAGCTAGCACATCGATTGATGCATATGATCGATAATTCCAATTCCAGTATATATATAGAGTACGTACAAAAATGGCATTCACAATGTTCAAGATGAGATAAAAGGAAAGTCCAGCCCATATATAGTCCATACTCTGCAACCAACATGTTAAACTTTAATTAAAAGACATTAATTATTAGATCAGCTAGTGGACACTTTCTTTGCATGCACTACTTAATTAGTTACAAGCAAGCTAAGATTATCCTTATCCATTTTCTGTATTTGTTTGCATTGAAACCTAAAAAGTTAAAAATGAAGTAAAATTTAAAAAAGAAATTGCCATAATGTGAATTTACAAGTCTTATTCTTTCAGGTGGTTAGCGTGAGTGAGTTTGAATTGAAGAAGTTAATACGATTCACAACTCACAAGTTGGGATTGGAATGATGCCTACATTTTTGTATACACTGTACTACTCTTCAGTCTTCATGAGCCTAGCTATGCATGCCGAACTTCCCATCCCCTCATCATTTATATATGTTACTAATACCAGGCCAGCTTATAACTATAAATATATGTAGCTAGTGCATGCATTTATAACACATTTATCTAAATTTTAACTAAAATGTTTATTGAATTAAAATAAAGAGTATATTTGCACTAACTTATGGTGGGTGGGTTTTAGAATTAAAGCATGTGCTCCATCTCAACTAAAAGCTTTTTAAGGGTGACGCGGAGATTCGAACCCATGATCTTTTGCATGGTTCTAATATCAAATTAAAGCATGTGCTCCATCTCAACTAAAAGCCTAAACTGATAGTTGGACTGCACATATTATATTTATGTTCACATTTAGTTGGGAACAAACGTCAAAATATGTGTCATTCAACAAAATAATATTTTATTTCGTAATTTATTTTACAAATCAAATATGCATGCATGTTTGGGTAAGAATAAGTAAGATACAAGGCAATTAAGCTATAAATACATGATTTATGACTTTAAAGACTTTTGTCTTTTTGGTGTACTAAATATTATCATTTTATACAGATTTGAAGAATACGAGGAAGTAATATAATTAATGTGAGAAAAGAAAATAATAAAGTCCTAGGAAAATGGAGGCAGGAGTAATAATAATCTATTATATATTAATTAAAATGCATCAGCATATCGTGTGTGTATGTGTGTATGCTTTAACTTAAAGTAATAGCCTAGCAGAGACATTACATTTAATTTCATACCCAAAAGCTAGCAAAAAATATGGATTCCCCAGGAAAAAAGGTGGATTGTGAATGGACATGAACTGCAAATATATTATTATATATAAACAATTAATTAATAATGCAATCTTTTAGATGGTCTTTGCTCTATTGTGTTGTTAAAATATATATATAATATATATCTCAATTAATTAATACTTGCATGTGAAGTAGGGTATATATATATTGGATTAATTTATTTGTTGTGAGCGTGTATGGTATAATAGAGTCTGGGAGATTAAACTAATTAATGATGAGTCTTAATTGCAGTAAGAATTCTTAGAATTGAAGAACGTACACATGGGAGACCAGTGGAATATATTCTAACCTTGACCTGCAAAGTAAGCGCAGTGATTAAACCTTAGCTTTAATTTGCTGTCTATTACTATACGTACGTAATTGCCCATGGAAGCTGTCTGCCCGTGAAGCTAATTGATCTGAAGATGTTCTCATCTTCATTCTGTCTTTTGGTTACTGGTAGATGGAAGGGATAAGTGGCGCGACCTGAAATTTAGCTAGCTATACTAGTAAGTATGTAAACCCTAAACCCAACGGCCACCACAATATATTGCATTATATTGCTTGTCAACTAACTAACGCGTTTAATTTCAATCTTCTTCATGCCCGTGGAGCCCTCCTTCTTCACTTGATAGTATAGGATGGATGATATGATATTAATGGAAGATCAGAAGGGTCAGATTATTCAAATCTTAATTAAATGGTGAAGATAAAGATCTAAGTGACATATACATGCTCTTCTTCTTAGAATTACAAATTTTCACTTCTTAAAATTAAGTGAAATGGTAATTTCTCTTTACCAAACGCCTCAATATGGAATAGGAGTGGAAATGGAGGAATTGAAACCAAGATATATGAACATGTTTCTTTAAAAAGTTGGGACCCCAACCAAAACCTTAGTCACATGCAATTGCAACATATTTAAATATTATCTACCCTGCCTGCATAATATAATGTAGCCACTACATATCCACGACAATATATATATATATATAGCCAAAGACTTTGTACTGTGGTCTAGTGGCATCCGGTTGCACCCTCACATGGTAGGGATGGGTTCGAGCCACCTCACATGGTAGGGATGGGTTCGAACCTGTGGAAGTGATACTTCATTTGGCGATATTCCTTTTACGTAGATCACATCAAATAAAACTATTATATTTAGTAAGTTGGATTCAAAGGGTATTTTCTTTATAGTGTGACTCTTACCATCTCCGGCAATTACACATGAACACTATATGATATTATTAATTAAGTTGTACCTGCAAAGCACAGCAAGGCAAGTTTTATATCTAGGTTAGTAGTATGTTAGGTTGGAATTGAACATATTTGGCCAAAACAATTAGATTTGTAGGGGAGGTTTGGGCCTTGATGTTACAATTTGTACAAGACCATGTTATTGCTGTTAACATCATTATGTGTCCAATGATATCATTTTGTCATTGTTTTTCTTTTAAATAATTAAATTAAGAGATATGAAAAGAAAGAGTAAGAATTAAATTGCAAGTTATCCCGTAAGTAAAAAATAAATAAAAAAAATAGCGAGTGTAGCTGTAGATATGACTTCATCACAAAAGATAAAAATTTCATACAGTATAATATTGATAGATTAGACAAAGGAAGTTGCTGATAAAGAAAGTAAGAATTGAATTTATCATAGAAAATAAAATATAATGTTGCAGCAAATAATGGGAGTGGGGACAATGAAACCAAAAAGATGTGTTTTTTTTCCAAACTTTGTGACCCCAACCTCCACCATAGTCACATGTTACTGCAACTGATTGTTAGGATCATAGAAATGGCATCCTCCCCCACATGCATAATATGACTCCTACGCCATTCCTTACAGATATTTGCAAATTTTTATTACGCTAGCTGTAACAACGTGATGCTGTCATTGTAAATTAGGAAAGATGCTATGATTATTACCTTGACTGGGGTATTTCTATTTTAGAATATTTTACTGATGTTTCTTAAGGGTATAGTAAATAACTTTTTGTTTCATTTTCAGTAAAATAATAAGATTTCATTATTGCCAAAGCACTTGTGGTCTAATGTTACCAAGTTGCATGTGAATTCGAGTTTTAATAGATGCGATATTGACTCTTTGTGCTTCAGTAGATTGAGAAAGTAGTTATAAACAGATACTGCATTGTAACATGTGAGTAGTACTAACCAGAAAAAAAAAAGAAGAAAATTTGATTATTAAATTAGAAATTGTCACCTAAACCAGCTCAATCCTCTGTCCAATCCATAAATACAGGCACTGCACCTAAAACACTCAGCGGCAAGTGCTTCACTTCACCTCTTCCAAGTCCCTAGCTAACTATGGACTTACTTTCTCCCACTCTTTCTGTGCTTCTAGTTTTGATTCTTTGTTTATGTGGTGCTGATTTTGTATACACAGCATCAAACAAAATTGGGAAAGGCTACCGTTTGGTCTCCCTGGGAGAGTCCCCTGATGGTGGCCTTGTGGGCGAACTCCTTGTCAACAAGAAAAACAATATCTATGGCCCTGATATTCCTCATTTGCAGCTTTATGTTAAGTAAGTCTTCCTACCTAAATCCTACTGATTTTCTTTCCATACATTGCACAGCATTCTTGAATTGAAGAAAGATTGATTTTTTATTTTTTGATATGTGACTTTGCAGACATGAATCAAATAATTGCTTGAGGGTTCACATTACAGATGCAGAGAAGCAGAGATGGGAAGTCCCATATAACCTTTTACCCAGAGAAAAGCCTCCATCTTTGAAACAAGCCATTGGTATTAATTCAAGAAAGAACCCTTTTCCACTTGGGAGCTCAGAGTATTCTGGGAATGAGCTCATCTTTAGCTACATCTCTGACCCTTTTAGCTTTGCTGTGAGAAGAAAATCAAATGGGGAGACCCTTTTCAATTCCAGCTCTGATGGATCCGACCCGTATAGCAGTTTGGTTTTCAAGGACCAGTACCTTGAAATATCCACCAAATTGCCCAAAGATGCTTCACTCTATGGGCTTGGGGAGAGCACAAAGCCTCATGGGATAAAGCTGTACCCTAATGACCCTTACACCCTCTACACCACTGATATATCAGCCCTTAATCTGAATATGGACTTGTATGGGTCCCACCCTATGCACATGGACTTGAGGAATGTGAATGGGGAGGCATTTGCCCATGCAGTCCTCTTGCTCAACAGCAATGGGATGGATGTGTTCTACACTGGGACTTCTTTGACATACAAAGTGATTGGGGGTGTTTTGGACTTTTACTTCTTCTCCGGTCCCTCTCCTCTTGATGTTGTTGATCAGTACACCGCCTTTGTAGGCAGGCCAGCTGCAATGCCGTATTGGTCTTTTGGTAACTATACTTTTCTTCACTTTCTTGTTGCTTTCTTTCTTTTTTGGTATTTACTACTATACGGAGTATTTATATTTCCAACACCAGCCTTAGAAATTGGTTAGAGTAATAAATTGAAACCTGGTACAATTTTCCATGTTTGAAAATTGTAAATAATTCATAATGGCCCACAAGACCTTAACCTTGCATTGCACTTTAGCTTATATATGTCCTTTTGTATATGTGTTTCCAAATTGTTTCAAATACGTGTCCAAAGAGTTTTTGCGTGTCATAATTTATAAGACAAGCATTGTTTCAGAGGGACCAGATAGTACCAAAAAGGAAAAATAATAATTTGAAAAGAATCTTGCCAAAGATTTTTCTTTTTCCTCTCTGATTTGTTGAAAGTGTGGTGTGAAAACGTTGAACATATTCTTTAATGACAAGAGCTCTACTGATAAATATATGCAGTGTGAAAAGACTTACAATCACATTAGGGGGTTTGATTGATACCAAGACAGTTGCTGAATAACATAGATCCCAATTAATTGTTTAACCTTCCTTGATTCTGATTTCTTGTAGTATATATTTTACAATTAAACCAGTTTTTGTCTCATATAAGAATATTTACAATTTCTTGATTTGTTTGGACATGAGTTCAAACCCGTGACTTGTTGGATTTATTTTAAGGTATCCCTGCAATGTATAATTAACTTTGGCCTTATTCTCCTTGTTATATTTTGTCCCCTCCTTTGGCTTTTCCGGAACTGGTCTTTTTTTAATGATAGGAATTGTGGCCTTAAGAAGGATAACTTATTGACTGATCTTCTAAGTATTGCCTATATTATATATATATATAATAATCAGCAAATTAAAGTCCTCATTTTTGTGTAAATCTGAAAATGCTAAATTTCAATTTAAGCAACATGCATGGTGATTTTGAGCTTATAAATTTAAGATGCTAGATATACAGTAGTAACTATCAACTCCGTGTTTTAGTTAAAGATCAGATTACACTGGCAACAATTAGACATAGGAAAGAAGAAAAGTCAGAATAAGAGATTATAATATTATTTGTGTGATATCTGTAGAAGATTGCTAGCTATGGAGTAGCTAGGGTCATGATTGAGTTGATAAACAAATCATGAATGATGTGGAATATTTATCTTTAATTTGCTCAGTCTTGTATTGATTCATGTGACTTATTTTAGTTTTCCACCTTCTCTGGCTAATCATGATGCCGTTTAATTTGGTGGATTATTATATCAAGTTTCTGATTAACGTGTTACATTTTTATTATATTGTGGTTGGTGTTGTTGCATGAATTATTTATTTGGACTCAAGTATGTAGTGTCACACTCATTCCAGCTTCAATGAAAAACAAGACATTTACACGTTATTATGTTGATCCAGTTCCTTCTTACCTGTACTCTACATCACTATCCAGAACCAACAACAGATTTTTTCAATTTGAGCTATACCTTTTCTAAAAGGATCTCAGGTCCCCACAAGGAGGCATCCAATCTTCAGAGATAGAAAAACCAATTTTGTTGAGCCACCCTCAAACCAAAATAATAATGATAATAAAAAGTGTCCAAGTGTCTTACTGTCATTTGATGCTTGCTAAATGTCACTGAAGTACCAAATTTGATTAATTATAGTTATGGAAATGCTTGTAAATAAGAATTTCTCTCAATGCTGCAGGGTTCCATCAATGTAGATGGGGTTACCACAATTTGTCTGTTCTTGAGGATGTTGTTGATAACTATCAGAAGGCGAAAATCCCTCTTGATGTGATTTGGACTGATGATGATCACATGGATGGAAAGAAGATCTTTACCCTCAATCCAGTGAACTATCCTCGCCCACAGACATTGGCATTCCTAGATAAAATTCATGCACAAGGCATGAAATACGTTGTCATTGTAGATCCTGGAATTGGTGTTAACAAAAGTTATGGAGTCTACCAAAGAGGTATAGCCAATGATGTGTTCATCAAGTATAAGGGCAAGCCATTTGTGGCCCAAGTATGGCCAGGAGCTGTTAATTTCCCTGACTTCCTTAACCCAAAGACTGTTCAATGGTGGGTTGATGAAATTCATCGATTCCATGAACTTTTACCGGTTGATGGGCTTTGGCTTGACATGAATGAAGTTTCCAACTTCTGTAATGGTTTGTGCACACTACCCGAGGGTAGGATTTGCCCTAATGGAACTGGACCTGGTTGGATCTGCTGCCTAGACTGTAAGAATGTAACACAAACCAAATGGGATGATCCACCTTACAAGATCAATGCTTCTGGAATAGAGGCACCTATAGGATACAAAACCATTGCTACAAGTGCAGAACACATCAATGGAATTTTGGAGTACGATGCCCACAGCATTTATGGTTTCACCGAGACTGTTGCCACTCACAAAGGCCTTCAAGCACTTGAGGGCAAGCGGCCATTTATATTATCCCGCTCTACATATGTTGGTTCTGGCCACTATGCTGCTCACTGGACAGGGGATAACAAGGCAACTTGGGAAGATTTGAAGTATTCAATTTCCACAATGCTGGATTTTGGATTATTTGGTGTGCCTATGGTCGGGTCAGATATATGTGGATTCTATCCAGCACCTACAGAAGAGCTGTGCAACCGCTGGATTGAACTAGGTGCTTTCTATCCTTTTTCAAGAGATCATGCTAACTACTATTCTCCTCGACAGGAGCTCTATCAGTGGGCTTCAGTTGCTGAATCTGGACGTAATGCTTTGGGTATGAGATATAAGCTTCTTCCATATATTTACACTTTGAACTATGAAGCACATACAACTGGGGCACCAATTGCTAGACCACTATTCTTCTCTTTCCCAACTATAACTGAACTATATGGATTGAGCACTCAGTTCTTGCTAGGAAGCAGTGTCATGATCTCTCCAGTGCTGGAAGCGGGCAAAACTGAGGTCACAGCTATTTTCCCTCCGGGCACTTGGTACAATCTGTTCGATATGACACAGGCCATTGTTGCAAAGGAGACTAAGTCCTTGACACTCGATGCACCTTTGCATGTGATCAACGTGCATTTGTATCAGAATACCATAATTCCTATGCAACGTGGTGGAGTGAGAACTAAAGAAGCACGAGCAACCCCATTCAACCTTATAGTTGCATTCCCATTGGGGGCTTCCAGTGCACAAGCCAAAGGAACGCTCTTCCTTGATGAGGATGAGCTCCCTGAAATGAAGCTTGGAAATGGCTACTCAACATTTGTAAATTTCTATGCAACAGCGGGCAATGGAACCACTAAGGTATGGTCAGATGTTCAGGAAAGCAAGTATGCATTGAGTAAAGGGTGGATCATAGAGAAAGTAACTGTATTAGGGTTGAATGCAATTGGGGGGCAGTTCAAAATTGAAGTTGATGGAACCCCAGTTGCAGATACTTCCAAGGTGAAGTTTAGCACGACGGGGCATACATATCCTCAGGCTCAGGCTCAGGCACAGGAAAGCGAAGGAGGTAAGAACATGCTGCTTGAGATTAATGGATTGGAGTTGGCTGTAGGTAAAAACTTTGCCATGTCATGGCATATGGGCATCACTGCTTAGCTTGAAGAGGGCAGGCCGGCTATCAAGGGCGCCAGTTTCTGTCTTCATTAAAACTAGCTTAGCTTGTAGTGTACCATGCATCATTTCAAGTTTCGATCTGCTACAGGAAAGGAAAGGAAATGGCCATTTCTTCACAGTTGCCATTTCTTGTGTTGGTTTTGATATATCTAGTGTAGTCCTGTTGTTTCCACAATAATTTTATGCTGTACTTTTGTTGCACTATACGGTCTGATCAAGACTGTAAGTTTGGAGATGAATAAAAAGGAATGGTAAAGTAGAGTGATCGACATATATATGACTCAAATGCATGTGTTGTACACTTGGATTCATGATTTTCTCCATCTCCAGTCTCCAGTCTCCAGTATGGTGATTATTGGTGAGTGAGAAAAGCATATATATATATAGAATACTACTAGTGTAATAAATTCTCCCAAATTAAAAATTTCAGCTTCGATCTGCATCAGTTCGACTCTATACTTTTTATCCCGCTAATATTCTCTAATCTTGATTAATAATCAATTTGACGTTGATGTTAACTAGATTACGTAAATATTTTATTTTATTTTTAAATGACAGCTTGCTTCTTTGTTGCATCATATCGCTCAATCATCACTTCAATGGTCAACTTGTCTCATAATGAAATTTATGCATGCTACCTAGTTTCGTCAAGTTAGATCCAAATTATTAATTGAATTTCTTGGCCCGCAATATCATCACATCAACAATTTAAAGTCCAAAACCGTGTTTACTTTTCTTTACTCCTGTTTTCTTGTTTCCATCAAATATCCATAATCCATCCATCCATCATAGCTAGTTGTTGACTATTAGTTTTAGATTAGAGTATGTAATCATCTTACGGCTTAATCACTCATTTTGAGATGGGCCCAGCCAGGCCACCTAATTAACATACATGATGTTCAATTTTACCTTTTCAACCCAAACAATAGTAACATAACATGATGCATGCCAGCTTAATTAAACCATATCAAAATAAACTCTTTGAATAACTCTTTTGACAATTCCTTTAGAATGATGTGATCCAATGAATTAAAATATATAGATCATCAGATCGTTACTTTCTTGTTTTCAATGTACCAACAATTTTTTCTTTATAATATATTTAATTAAATGGCTAAAATATGAGATGATATGAAAATGCTACAATACAGATCAAATTTTATGTATATATTCACTTGCATGCAAGTATATATATATATATTATTCATTTTAATTCAACTTCAATAATGTGTAGTAGCAAATGTACGGTTACAAGTGGGCTCAATCGTGAGGGGGAGTGAATACTGAATGAGATCATATAATGAATTGAAGGTAAATAATGCAATGTTTCTTCCTTGGAGAATATGACAGGACTAAGATATTGAAAGCAGCATAATTATTGATTCACGCATTTGGACCTCCTTTCTTTTATTTTATTTTATATACTATAATTATTATAGGCAATAGTACGAAGTACAAAGTTGAAATAATATATCTTGTCACGTTTTTGGCATAGGCACAATAAATGTAAGAGTTTGAGTTCCATTTTAATTGGTAATGCTTATAGCTATATGATAGGAAATATTCTCCATACATTTCATATACCTTCTCGGGACTCGGTCAGGTAATCGAGAGGAATCATTCCCAAAAGTGACCGACCACAAGCTCAGTATTCCCAACTTAAAGGTGATAGTCAAGCTAACTAAAGACAACAGTAGTGCTTTGGTGCTCATGGACTGACCTTGAGTTGTTTAGATCGAGACGATCATCCCGACCAGGGTTAAGGGCATCCATAGAACTGTTGTTTATCCAGAAACGCTTGGCAGAGGGTATCATCTCTTGCACCTCACGACGTATGGAGTCAATATGGCTAGGCTTGTAAGGACAATGTGTCATGCCCCTAGTCTCGTCAAAATATCTCATAGCAAGAATGCTATACAGCTCATACTCATCTCGCCTCAAAGGAGCATGAGGTGACATCAGTGTAGGTGGCCTTTCATTAGCTGGTGGTGGTAGAGAAGTTTGTCGGGGTTCCAAGTCTGCGAGGCCCTCATTTTCATCCCCTAGGGGGAAGGGGTGCAAAACCCATAGGGTAAGAAGCTGCCAGAGTGGACCAAGACCATCAAGGATGGTGTTAGGTAGTATACCTATGGAGGATTCCTCATCATCGTCTGTGAGGGGAGTAGAAGTGGCACGCTTACCCCGAGTGCAATAGACCTTGAGGGGTGCTGGATAGAGGAAATGGCATTCATTCAAAGAAGAGAAAGTCAATAAGTAAGGTAGCCCCGTGTTCAAATGTTTTTTTTTTTTCTAAAAAAAAAGAGCAAAAAGAAATAGGTGGGGATACTTACATAGTGGTGGCCTGTCGCTGAGTTGATAGAGGATGATGGGATTGTGATAGCTTTTATGGTCATGTGGACCGCCAGTGCAGAGGTGTGCTTTGTCAGAATCTAGGGCAGGATAGGACGGTGGGCTTGGCGGTATTGGGGCCTTGAGGGTTGGCGTGCGTGTAGGTAAGTTTGGGGAATGTGGCACACGTGGTTGGAGGCCGGGAAAGGTGGAGGCCTTGATTACGTATAAGTGGACGACATCCAAGGGTCGAAGTATAGTATAAAGAGGGGGGGGGGGGGGGATATAAAGAGGGGGGGGGGGTGCGATCTGTTAGGATATCATCTTTTGGGACATGATTAACCTACTCGCTTGGTGGTCTGTGCATTCTCTCTTTTACTAGCATACAAGGGTTCGACTCTGCATAGAAGCATTATTATTTATAGTCCATCACTTGGGCTGTATTTCACGATAATTAGTACTTATTTGTGTTATTTTGTAATGAGTATGAGTTGGAAAGCATTGGAAGCAAAGACGGGCATTTTCATGCATTTTGGATGCATTTGGAGTCAATGGAGCTAAGGAAAAGCTATGGAGATGAATGCAACACTCCAAAGGAAGCCTAAGAGTTGTATTTTCAATGGCATTGTTCATTTGAGCATTTTCAACTCGATTTTTGACTCATGGTTAAACCCTAGACACTCCCATTCACTTCTTTTCATATTTTTAGGTTAGATTAGACTTAGATTTATGTTCTTTAACACTTTTGAAGCTTGTAATCTTGGATTTGGAGCTTGGATTTCAAGATTCTACCATATATTTCAATAGAGAAGTTTTCTTTCTCTCTTCTCTTTCTTTTGCAAGATTTATGTTTATTACTTATGTTTTTGTGTTCCTTATGCTATTGAATCATGAGTAGTTAGTTTATGGGCTTGAGTTAGAGTTGTGTTATCTATTTTGATGATTAAGTTGTGATTATTGTGGAAAAGGGGAAGAACCCCAATCTAGGGTTCATGTGTTTATGAAGGTATTGTACTTGAATCTTGTTAATGTTTGATGTACACATTCATTGGCATGTATTTGGAGGATTCATTGCCTCAACGAGAGCTGGATGATGAATTCGAGTCACCCCTTGCATAAACCCGATTTTTCCTACGAAAATGTGAGAAATTTGGGGGTTTAAGATGCTTTGTGTGCTTGATGGACTTGGAATTGATACACCATGAAAGTGGGGCAATTCGTTGTTCTGATCCTTGTTAATTTGCTCACGTGAGTGACTTATAGACTAGGATACTTATGTGCATTTCTGATTGACTCTTAATTACTTGTTCTACCTAACCCTGTAGGTTGTTGAAGCATCTAAATGATAATGCTCCCTAGCTTGAGTCGTATTTCTTTATTTTGTATTTATCGCTTGTTCATATGTGTTTGTTCTACCTTGTTGTTGTTTGCTTAGTTTCTTGTTGATCTCCTTATGCTAGTGCCTAATTTTGTGATCACATATTGTGTGCAATAAACTTCAATCCTAGCAGAACGACATTTTGCAGCTATACACTCACCATCACTCATTTTTGTTACAATCAAGATTGAGAGAGAAAGTGATATGGATATGACCTATAATAAATGGTGGGTTGTGGGTGTTAGTCCAAGTAATTTACTGGATCAAAACCGTGAAGGGAAAAACGCAAGCATGGATGCAGTGTCGGATGGTAGTGCGCCGGCCTCCTGTGACCGTCGCGCCTGGCGCCCCGACCAGTGGGCTTGGTGGTATTGGCGCCTTGAGGGGTGGTGTGCGTGTAGATGAGTTTGGGAACGTGGCACATGTGGTTGGAGGGAAAGGTAGGGGGGGGGGGGGGTGGAGGATGCGGCTTGTCAGGACATCATCTTCTGGGACATGATTAACCTACTCGCTTGGTGGTCTGTGCATTCTCTCTTCTACTAGCATACAAGGGTTCAACTATGCATAGTAGGATTATTATTTATAGTCCATCACTTGGGCTATATTTCACATTATCTGTTATTTATTTATTTATTTTTTAGGCCGCTATTTTGGGTCAGCGTTTCAGGCTTTATATGCCGCACTATTTTGGGCCTAGTGCCTCGAACAATAGTATTACTATTTTCCTACCCCCAATTCTCATTCTATATTTTCATACATGGGTTATGGTAGACTCGGTCCCAACAAAACTATCAAATAACAACAACAGTGCAGGGATGGAATCGAAATGAAATTATTCCCCTCTTTATATACTTCAAATAAATATTACATCAACAGCCACTTGTGCATGCTAGTGTACTTGTGCAGTGATGAACAGTGAGGTTTGGTTGACTTGGACTGTCAAGGGCGATTGGATTTGCTGCTCTAGTGTCTAAACAAACAGTCTCACGTGCTCAATTAGTATGTCTTTTAATTACTTCATATTTAAGTATTTCGTACGTTGTATCAACGTGCATTCATAGTGTTAACACACCACGAAACGGAATATAATATTTGCAGTTTGGTAGAGATCGAAATGGGAGATTGGAGTTTGTAGCAGAGGCAGGGGTGGTCACTGGTCATGTCACGTGAGGCTTCAATTCTTTGCATTGTTGTCCCAAAAAAATGGTGCATCTCACTGTGCCATTTAAGATTCGCACACGAGGTTAGTTTTGTTGTTAATGTGAATGCATAAATAATTCAAATAAAAAATGGTATAAACATATAATTCAGGAAAAACAAATAGTCATTTTTTCTTAATTTTAAATCACTTCCAGCTCTATTTCCTGTTTAAGTAAATAATGGTTCCAACGACATGTTAATTCTTTAATTTATGTTGTTTCTCTAACTTTTTTTTTTTAATAAGCCTTCTATTATACATATATGACATGGTTCGACATTTACAAAGATTGGGCGATTTTTCCTACAAAGTTGGTGAGTTATCGTACTGAACGTACTAGCATTACATTAACTAAAGCTAGCTAAAATATCAAAGCAAAGCATACAACAGAATTAATTCTTCCAACTACCATGCAAACTAGAGTCTTATACCACGCTTGGAACTGAACTTCCACTCACCCACCCCAAATGCCCAACACACTTCAATGTGACTGCTCTACTCTTTAATGGTAATTACATTCAGTTTAATTATATTGTTATCAGAGTTAAATATATAAAACCTTTTAAAAATGAACATTTCTTTTTTCATTTCAAACATGTTTCCTTGCAAGTTGTAAGAGATTTACTAAAATGGCATAAAATATTACTCCCTATTATGTAGTATCTATCCATATATACTGACATACTGTCCCTACTAGAGTTTAAATATGACACCTCCCATTTTGTAAAGTCACAAAGGTGGTATTAAACTAAAAAATACTTCGCTAGCTATTAAAAACTTAATATTTATACATATATTTAAAAAATATTTGTATATAATATTGGCTTGTGTTTTGCGTCCTTTGTTTCTGTATTTATGTTCTTGATGAGTGATGGCATTATATGCATGCATGTATGGTATAAAAGCATGGCATAGTGATGGGATATGAATCCGGCCATATTTATTACACAATAAAAAAATACAAAAACTTGATGCACACCTGCTTTGGGAGAAGTGAAGGGCAGTAGTGGTGAGAGAGAAGTGAAAAGGACGAGTAGAGAGGGAAAAACAGAAGAGCCAACAAAGGTACACTGCAAAACCCATACATATATATATATACGTTATACATATGAAAATATCGAAAAAGTTAATCTCACCCATGGTATTTATAGCGTATCGAGATTTGAGACTGTCAATACATAACCAAAATTTTCTTTTCAGTTTTCACACTATTGTCTACTGACCAGTTCAGTCTTTTAGTCAAGTCTTCATTTTTTTTGCCTTCCCACAACTACCCACCCACTCACCCACCAAACGGTATTAATAAAAACAGTAAAGGAGCTGAATATAAATAAATAAAAACTTTTACAATTATTGTATTATAGTCAGTCAACTAATAAACACGAAATATATGACATAATCATTTCAAGAATACAAACTTTAACAAATAAAGAAAAAGAGTAAAATTTCCAGTTGTTTACCATTTCATCATATAACAAGGACCATTCCTCAATGTGTGATGTGTGTTTTTTTTTTTAATAACCAAAAAAATCAACCATTACTATTTCAGGGTGTAGGTCGAAGCGCAAATTATACAAAATAAATAAATTATATCATAAAAATGCAGTGCCACAACTCAACCAAAATAATATTAAGAAAAATTAAACAGTAATATTCTGTACTAAAAAAACAGTAATATTCTAATATAAAAACTTCGCTCATTGGGCATCATTCTTTTTCTATTTATGTATGCCTCAGTGGGTTTTAGCATTCTGGTTCTGGGGTTTTGTCACGTTGTAGAGAGAAAAATCTAGGCCATAGATTATAGATACCTAATCTCATTTCATATCTAGAAAGGGAGGTTTTGGGTTCTTTGGTTTTTGATAAAGGTTGGTCTTTTTGTATCTATAAATAAGAGTATCTGTTCCGAAAGCTTCTCTTCGCTTTTGTTCACTTTTTTTCATTTTTATTTTTCTGGCTGTGTGAAGGGCCCTAGAGAGAGAGAGTGTGTGTGTGTGTTAGAGTGTGAAGGGGTGTTGTGGTAGAAGAGATTTATGTCGGCAAGGTCTGGGTTGGGTATTGTGATTCGGGCTCCTCTCTTGAAGCTCTGTGTCATCGTGTCATCTGCGCTGTTGATTGATCTTTGTATGCAAAGAATCCTCCTCTGCTGTGCCCTCAAGCAGATAACTGCCGTGTTTGACCAAACTGTTTCGATGCGTTTGAGGCCCAGAAGGTAACAAATTTCAAACCTTAAACCCTAGTGGTTTATTAAGTTTTTGGTTGTGCATGATTGTTGGATGTTTTGAGAGCCGATCTGTAATGGACTTGTGTTATTTCTGTTGTGCTTTCTGCAGGACTTGTTCTGGAGGAGAGTGTTTCGGAGGATTTCATATAAAGAGATTATTACATACTTTCTTGATCTCGAAACGGCCTCTCAGTTAATAGGGCTCTAGATTAATTTTAATAGTATTTTTGGTTTGGTTGGGAGAGATTTTGATGCTTATTTTCCTGATTTACAACATTTGTTCATTTCAAATTTTGAGTTTATACTTAAAGTCAGAGCCTTTCTTTCCGGGAAAATTTTGTTGTAGGAGTATAGTGAGTGAAAATGCCAGAGTCTCAGAGACAACCCCTTTCAAATCAAAAAAGTTTTGGTAAAAAATTGAAACCTAGAGCTGAACCCTTGAAACCCATGAGGAGAGTCCGGATTGTGTGCGACGATCCGGATGCTACTGATTCATCCGACGACGAGGGAGTCGTCCATGTGAAAAGGCCGAAGCTTTTTGTTCGTGAGATTCATCTTCCCTTTGCTGACCCTTTCAGTTGCCCAGCCAAAGCCCCTGAGACAGAGAGTTCTTGTCAAGATAGCAACAATGGGGAGAAAGAGAAAAATCCCCCCACTAGGAAGAAGGTTTTAGCTAAAACCCTGGGTCAGCCTCAGACAGACTCTTCAGTGAAACTTAGAGGTGTCAGACAGCGGAAATGGGGGAAATGGGCTGCTGAAATTCGTGATCCTTTCAAGGGGAGAAGGGTGTGGCTGGGTACTTACAACAGTGCTGAGGAGGCCTCCAGAGCTTATGAAAGGAAACGCCTTGAATTTGAAGCTATGTGTAAGAACAATATGGATAATGATAGCAATGAGAATTCCCACTCTCACTCACTGGTGATTTCGAAGCCTCAGGATCTGGATATGACTGCAGCCTACAGTGCCTTGGAGGAGGACTCTGCAGAAAGCTTGGCGTCTCATACCTCTCAACCTTCTCCATCATCAGTTCTTGAAGTGACCTCCCTGGCCTCTGCCAATAAGTTTGTTGTTGATGTTATTCTTGAAGCTAATGGCTGTGAACAAAATGCCCCCGAGTTTGGTGTTATGGCAGATGAGAATCCTGCAATGCCTCAAATTGATGATGAGATGGAGAAGGGGCCTAAACTAGGGGTTATGGATGATGAGACTCTGGTAGTGGCTGAAATTGGTCAATCTATGGAGAAAGTGCCTGATCTGGGTGTTATGGATGAGAGTCTTTCATTGGCTGAAGGGATTGAATTTGATATGGAGCTAGATGCCCTCCTTGCAGGCAATGATTTGAGGCAGTGTCTTGATGACTTTGTTCTTGGCGACTTTGAGGACTTTCCAATGTACGGGTTTGAGGGTGATGAGCAGTTGCCTGCTACTTTGCCTGACTTTGATTTTGACCTCGACTTCAATTTTGAGGGTTGCAACGACACTTGGATGGATGATGCTCCCATGATGACCGGAACAACATCCCTCAACATAGCTTGCCTATAAATTTTGCAGCTAATAGGAGTTTTATTATTTCGCTATGAGTAGTCAAAATTAGTAGAAAGTGAGTTTTTGAACCTCGAGGACAGATAAGTATTGTTCTTGAGCTAAATAAAGTTTCCGACTTTGTGGTTTTGTTCTAGTATTTTTGTTTTCTTTGTTTGGTCTAGGAGAGGTTTTGATTGATGGAGTTGTTAGTCCCTTGGGTTTTCTTGTGCTGTTAGAGCCGTCCAAGGAGCTCTCGGCATCTCTATCTATCTTAGCAGAGTTTATGTATGAGCGAAGATGATGTTTGTTTTGTATTTGACATGATGAATGAGATACTGAGTTACTATCTTTGTTCTTGATGGATTATGTTGGTTTTTTTTTTCTTCTTCACATTGCTCTACACTGATGGATTTTGATTGTTGATGTGTGAATTTTGTTGAGATATCTGTTAGAATATGAAAGTATATGTACAAAATTATTGTGAATACTATCAGATTATTAACCTGTGGTAGGTACATTATGGTCTATCCAATAAGAATGGCTGATATTGCACAATTCAGGTTTTTGCATTTTGATATATGGAATTGAATGATAATTTTGTTGTTGTGATGGCAATGGATATAGATTGGGATTTTATGTGGTGGGGATTTGATAGTCACAAATGCCAAATGCTTTGATTCCATCATTTTTGTTTGTATGCATTTATATTGGAGTAGTATGATGATGTTTGTATTATTAGATTAGATTAGAGTACAAAATTCTGATTTAGTATGTTACTAAGTTAACAATATAATGCAGTTGCGGCTTTGTTTTGTTACTAACAAAAATTACATAATTGGTAGGGGCAGTGTCTGTTTGTGCAAGTTGGATGGCAATGGCATTATTTACCATTCAGGTGGTAAGATAACATGCATATTATTATGTAAATTACTCATATTTAATTAATACTCCGTAATAATTTTAGGGTTTAGAAAGACAAGAGATGAGAAAACGGAATCAGCATTTTACCAGTATAGTAAAGAAGAGGTGTGAAGGTGAAAATGGTGGCCACAAACACAAGATTGTGTATAGAACAAAGATAAGGATTTTACACGTCGAATTGGCCCCATTTCTTGCTGTAAATTCACATGATTTTGTCTCGTTTCTGTCATGTTTTTCTTCTTCTGTAAAAACTCTCTTCAGCTACTTCACTTCAGTCAAAGAAAAATGCTTGTGGTTCTGAATATTTATAATTTATACTAGTAAGTAAAGAAAATCAATAATAATAATAGCATGTGCATTAGGTAAGGCAGGGCCCAACCAAGAGCAAAACATCATAATAGTGTGGATTGTTTTTTTTTTTTTTGAAAAGAATAGTGTGATTGTTCTGATGTGAATTGGGCAGGGCAAAAATTCTACTACAGGCGGCCTTGAGAAGAATTATAGTCAGAATTATCGGCGTCGTTAATAATTAACTGCGCCATCATAGGTTGACGTTATGCTCATAGCATTGGTTCAACATCTTTGTCCAATTCCTTAATTTTATTCATTGTTTTCTCCGAAGCAGCAAAGACTGATATTTTTTTTTATAAATAAGATAATATATTTTATAAGTTAAAATAATGTATTTTATAAATTAAAATAATATACTTTATTTGTTTTTAGACTATGGTCCACATAGTCACGTGGACAAAGACCATGGTCCACGTAATAATCCTCTGAATAAACGGTGTTGGGCCTTGTGGCTGAGGATGAATATGATCAGCCCATAACTGGTCAAGAAGGTTTCCTTATTAGATGGGCCTCAAAGCATTGACCGACGACTGATTGAGATGATTAGCCCATTGAGCTGAATTACTAAATACAATATTCACTTTATACATTTATTTATACTTTAGGAAAATTATACATGCTTCAGGGTCTCCATTACATTGGCACCATGATTCAAAATAACATTCGAATTATAGGTATGGAATTAACATATTAAGTGTTTGTCGTTAAAAAATTATGTATCTATAAATAAGTTGAAGACCTCCACTTAACATATTGTAAGGTAGGTTGGTTCGATCATCAACCCTTTGTACCCTGTGGTGGCCGTGACCAAACAACGTTGTGCACTTGGCCTTCACGCTATGGGCTAGCACCCGACCGTGTGCATGGCTCCCATGCGGCGCTCATACTTGAGGCTCGACACGTCTTCTGAGACCCTATAAATATAGCATTTATTGCTGGGAAGGGGACTTGTTGTTTTCTCTTTTAATAGTTCAATAGCATCCACTGTCATGTTGTTTGGACTAGACCTTTAGGATATCTCTTGTATCTAATCTGTAATTAATAAAATACACTTCACCGTACGACCCTTGTATTTACCATATCAGGTACCTTGCTCAGCTAGGTTGTACTGTGTGCTCGGAGACAAATAAATAATCTAGTGCCATCCAGCTCAGCTCAGTCTGAAGTAATAGGTGCCTTGCTCAGCTCCGCTGTGTGCTCTGAGACAAGTAAATAAATTGTTAACTCATGTTACTTTGAAAAATGGGGTCCCCACAACATGCAGAAATCTGAAAAGTGCATTACATATATTGGACATTGGGAATTATTATTATGTTGTTGGCCCTAACATTGATTTATTTAGTTGCAGCATTTACAGCACTCAGCTGCATATGTATTATCCTCACCAAACCTCCATTAATTATGATGTGTTCGAACGACAGTACGTCTACCAACTCAATGGCTCAATTCATCCAGCTGGTTACATTGGAGCACCTACGCTTTAAATGAGTTTAAATTTCATGACTTGTCTCTGAGACCCCAATCACTTCAAAGTATAAATGAGAGAGAGAGAGTACGTGTGTGTCGATATATATGTATGTATAGGCCTGATCTGATGTGAACAGTCTCTTAGGTGCGGCTGTGTGGCCTGATTTGCACCATTGGATTCCATGATCTAAGACTTCATATTAATCCACCCAATAAAGGTGTTTGATCTTTGTTACGCGAACTGGAAGGATAATGTTGACAATTTACTACAATTTTAAAACGAGTAATTCTACATATACTCCCAATTCACACTCTCATTTTTTACTCCATATGAGTTGGCATGCTTTGATCGATCAATTCAATAGGGGGCCATATGTTTATCCATTCCTTTTTGTTTCATCCGACCTCTAATCAAATTTGAACACAAGTGGGAGTAAAAGTTGGGAGTAGATCTAGTATTTTTGTTTCAAAACCCAGCAACGAACAACGACGACGACGGAGACTTGAAGTCGATGAACACTGAGCAAAGAAAACCAGACGAGCGTAAAAAGACTCCATCACCAGCAACGAATGCTCAGTCCTCAACAAAACGGACAGGTTGACTGTAACAGAGGAACGAGAATGGAGTAATTCGCAATAGTTTGTGCATTATCAGCATTAATCTGGTTCATATTTGAGATAATATTGGTGTAATTCACAATAGTACGTGTATTTGGTGTGTGGTGGTTAATATGAGAAATGGTGTATGTGTTTTAATATGAGAAATTGTGCATTTTAGAGCGTATAATGGTGTGTTTTAATACGTTTGTTGGTGCATTTGAATTGACAAGGTGTATTTGGGTGTGTTGGGGAATGGTGTGTTTTAATTTGTCTAGTGGTGCATTTTATAACGTAGAATTGTGTGTTTTAATACACATGGTAGCTGGTGAGTTTTACGAGAGTAGTTGCATTTGGTGTGTGGTGGTTAAGTGGTGTGTTTTAATCTAAGAACTGGTGTATTTTACAATGTAGAATGGTGTGTTTTAATACGTTTGTTGGTGCATTTGAATTGGCTAGGTGTATTTGAGTATGGTGGGGAATGGTGTGTTTTAATTTGTCTAGTGGTGCATTTTAATACAAATGTTGATGAGTTTTACAAGAGTAGTTGCATCTGGGTGTGTGGTGGTTAAGTGGTGTGTTTTAATATGAGAACTGGTGCATTTTACTATTTTAGTATGTAGAATGATGTGTTTTAATACGTTTGTTGGTGCATTCTGTATCCCTAACATTACATTCCCCACTTACAATTACCATAAAGCCCACACTTAACTTACAGGAATTAAACTTCCTAAATTCTAATATATAACACCCACCGTCTGATCACCTCAATAATCCAGCGGCATATGTTAGGCCACATGACTGCACGTACTGTGCAGCCCGCATATAAATAAAATTATATATATATATATATATATATATATATATATATATATATATATATATATATATATATATATGCTTCACCAGGTAAAAAATGTGCAAAGTTGCTTAATGTAGATATAGTACAAATCAACAGCCCATATGGAATATTAATTACAAAACGTGCAGTGATATAATTGTAATTTTGAGTAAGTCAGTATGTCTTTTGTATCTGAGTGCGCATTTTTTCTTCTTCAAGTGCACATGTTTCATTTTTCAAGTGCATATCTCTCTTCTTTGAGTGCATGATTTTGTTCAGTACATAGTTTCTCCTTTGGGTGCACATCTTTGTGCCTTTGAGTGCAAAAATTTAATCTTCAAGTGCATATATATATATATATATGATGAATATGATTGTATTGGATTAAGTGACATCTCTAATGGATTATGAAGATGTTATTTTTAGTCTTTTTTTACATTTATTAGCTTATCAAAAAGTTAATTTTACCAAACACATTTAAGCATAATCAGCTAGCTTAACAAATCTTGGACCTGTTTGGTAAAATAGTTAGCCTATCAGATTAGCCAATTTTGACTTATTTGGTCACTATTAATTAGCTATTTGACTTGTTTAAAAAAAAAATCAATATAAGTTTTTAGTTAATCAACTTTTTGTAACTTTAAAATGCTAAAATTCAAAAAGTTGTTCGTTTCAAATAGCTTTTTGATAAAAGAAATTATACGAAACAGCTATAAGCTAACATCTAATTTACCAAACACTTTTTTTTTATCATCAGCTAATGTTATGAAATAGTTATACCCCTAATCCAATCAGTTAACATCCATATCATTTACCAAACAAGACTTATGTTTTTAGCTTCTAGTTTATAGCTTTTTTTTGTCAAATATCGCCGTTGTACTTCATATTAATATTAATTATAATCTTCAAACTCGCTACATAGTACAGATTACATTGGAAAATCTGTCAAATAATTACGTATTTCACTATTACACATAAATATATGTACCCGTTGGGACAAATTTTCTGGCAATAATGTTGTACAATATGAATAACACTAATGAGATGAGTTTTGGTATAGTAGTAGCTGTATATCATAAAGACAATGTTACAATATTAATTAATATCATCAAATCAATGCCAGGCCTAGCTGTTTAAGCTGGGCATGGCAGAAAGGAGTAGTTCGCGACTTGGAGGTCAAATTGGATGCAAAAAAACGTCGCTCAATGAATTCAAGAGGTATCGGTTGGACGTGGTCCTATTTGTCAGTGCATTGAGAAAGCAAAATGGTGGATCAACAGAGATTGGTTCATTCCGAGTGGTCTACCGCAAACAAAACAAGGTGGCAGACTGCCTTGCGTCGTTTGGTGCTCTTCAAAGGGATGAGAGGAAGATTGTTGATGTTTGCCCAGTCGTGAGTGAGGAGGCATACCTTGACGATTTGGCGCATGTTACGATGACGCGTAGAGTGGTGGAGTCAACATAGTGCTTGGCTTCCCAGGGGTCCCCCTCCATATCTGATTTAAAAAAAAATGCCAGGCCTAGTTGTTTTTTTTTTTTAAAATATAATATTCTAAGTTTTTCAGCTTTGTCAAATTATATATATTCCTATAAATCCGGCTCAAGATCTATGAAGGAGGTCAATTCTAAGTTGCCTAATTAATTTTAAGTTTCTCTTCACTTGTACATTCTTACGCACAATAAGTCTTAATCATTACTTATGGTCTAAAAAAAATTTCAATGACTTCCCACTTCTAAGGTTTCCAATGGAGTTTAAACTTCACCTGATGTTGGAAGCAAGATTAAATGATGTTGCTTTTATTTATTTGCACTGTGTCTGACTGAGTTGGGTATTTGATAGCTTGATTTTACATGGGAGGGATAGAACATATATTATATTTATGGAGGTTAGGGGTTACCATACCTTAATTAGTGTATATATATATATATATATATATATATGTACACAATTTTCATAAAATGTTAATTGTAATTTTTTTTAAAAAAAGTTCTTGAAGCTTTTTCGAGTTCAATAGCTTAATTGTTGTTTCTCAAATAGTTCGATGACTTATTTGTACATTTTCCCACAATATAATGATAATTGGGACAAACATTATATTCCAAATATGCACCCCTTAGAGTGGATATGTTTATTATGTGTGTTATATACCATAAATGTTAACCAGTCCACATCCAACAGTAATGAAGACTCATAACTTATAACTATAGTAGATCCAATGTTTATTATGATTGTGAATTTAAATTATAACTATAGTAGATCCAATGTTTATTATGATTGTGAATTTAAATTAAAGTTATTGTTCAATTATACTTGTGAGTAAATTCCATTTATAGTCCTGGTAAAGAAACATGTGATTGATAATACGCATTTGTATAGGTGTGTTTAATTTGGCGACCTGCATGCATGTGTTTGGCTTATATATATATATATATATATATATATATATATATATATATATATATATATATATATATATATATATATATGTATGTATATATATATGTATGTATATATATATATATATATATATATATGTATGTATGTATTATAGTACAACCGTACGTAACATTTCATCACCATATATAGATGGAGATGGACTACATACATACATGTATAGAACAAATTAAACCACAACCATATCAAAGCAAGCCTGCAGAATAATATGAATATATAGGAATAGATCGAAGAACAGATGGACAGAAGATGAGATGAGATGAGATGAGATAGATGAACAATTAAATTAAAGGTGGAATTATATATATTCCCGGCCGGGCGGATCGGACGTTTGAGTTATTTAGCAAATTAAGGTAGGTAGGTAGGTAATTAAATAAGCTAAGCTAAGCTAAGGTAGATGGAGGAGTAAATTAAAGTTTTTGGAGTTCAGGAATATGAACTGGATATTGATCAATACAATCAGCCCATGGACTATCCGGTACTGGTGCCTTAATGCTCCTGTTACACTTCCAAACTGCGCTATTGCACTTGAATCCACTCCCGAACGCAATTTGCCACACCCTATCTCCTCTCTTCATTCTCCCCTTAGCCTCAATGTAACTCATCTCGTACCATAAAGACGACGAAGACGTGTTCCCAAACCGGTGTAAAGTCATCCTCGACGCCTCTACGTGCTCATCCGACAGCTCTAGGTTTTTCTGCAGCTCGTCTATCACAGCCCGCCCACCAGCGTGGATGCAGAAGTGCTCGAATGCTCGTTTGAAGTTGGGGACGTAGGGTTTGATGAATGATTTTGATTTGGAGAGCTTGCGAGCAAGGAAGGCTAGAACAAACAGGATTTGCTCGGATGCGGGTAGAACAAGAGGGCCTATGGTTGTTATGTTTGACTTCAATGCCTCACCCGCCACTTGCATCAGGTTTATGCACAAATTTATTCCCACAAACCCTTCTGGATCCTCTTGCTGGAATACGCATTTGTAGGAATCGTCTTTGTTTCCCATGTGCGTCCTAACAACGTGGAGGAGCCTGTACTTGGCTCGCCGCCGATCTGACCTCCGGTTGGACAACAGAATAGCAGCACCTCCCATTCTAAACAGGCAATTTGGGAGAAGCATTGATCTCTCTTTCCCCATGTAAGAATTGGGAGTGAGAATCTCGGTGCTAACTATGACGGCATTGGAGTTAGGGTAGGTTTGAAGCAAGTCCCGAGCTAAATCTATGGATATTAGCCCCGCACTGCACCCCATCCCAGAGAGATTAAAGCTCTTGACATTACTCCTCAGCCTGTATTTGTTAACCACCATGGCAGAAAGCGAAGGAGTGGGGGAGAACAAGCTGCAATTCACCACAAGAATGTCGATGTCTTTAGGGTTGAGCTGAGTCTTAGCTAAAAGTTGGTCCATGGCGGAGAAGATGACGAGCTCGGCTTCTTCCCTGGCAAGCTTCATGGTGGGATTAGGAGGGAGGCAATGTAAAGGGATAGGGAGACAGGTCTCCTCTCCAAGACCAGAGCGCTCCAGGATTTTCATCTGAAAACGGATGCTCTTAGGCTGTGTGGGCATCAAAAGATGTCCGTGTTCCAATGCCCTAGAGAAAGGGACACGACACATGGAAGGGGGCTTGAAACAAGCATAGTCAACGAGATAGATGGTTCGACGTCGGCACATGAGGTACAAAGAGGCTACGTAGATCATCAGTAGTAAACAAGTGGCAGGGAATAGGAGTTGGAATATTGGAGTGAAGGCGGTGCCACATGGCTTGAGGAGGTCGGAGGGGCGAAGATGAATTAGGATAGGAAGCAACTTGGGTACAAGGATGAAGACAACAATGTAGCTCACAACACAATGGTACATTATTTTCACTACATACCTTAGCTTTGACTTCGCTGGAGGAACCATGTTGGTTTGAAGACAACTTGTGGTTTGGCTTCCAGTTAATTTGGAGTGTTGTATAATGATAGAGTGTAGTAGTGAATGGTGGTTTTATAGTAGGGTGGTAGATAGTAATAATAATGAATAATGAATGGTGGCAGATGGGAGGGATTTAATGACCCAAATATGAATTGAAGATCCGCCCGGCCATCACATGTCAAGACTCAAGATGTATATACATGGAAGGGTTAGGTGTCCTTTTTTTTTTTTTTTTTTTTTTTTTTTTAAAATGATATATGCATTCAAAGGGTGACATGTCAAAACTGTGGTCCACGCTAAGTGTTATATAATGTTTAAACAAATTTTATGTTTGTCTACTCTCCTAAAGCTTTTCCGTTTTGTCTACTATTTTTAAAATGTTTACAAATCAAAAATTCGAAAGACACCTATTCAAGTTACTAATTATAAGAAAAATATAATGGTCGGTGTGAAACAATGAAGCACGTACAGCAGTCCTAGCTAGCTCACAAAATCTAAAAAGTGAATTATATTCATTACTATAGATAGGGCTTGTGAAATATGTTGGTATATATTAGTCCTAAAGTTGATTCATTCATTTGGATATGGAAGCATTTATGGCATGTTGCAAATTTATTGTGGTCGTCTGTCCTCACCTAATCTCCAATATTTATAATACGTGTTGGTTCATTCGTTCAACATGTTAATTAGATCGGAACATTTTTATTTGTATAAAATTATAAATTAAAGGATTTAAATTTCATTATGATTTGTTGTTAGGGTTAGGGTTGAGAGACAGCTTATATTTACGTACAATAATTATTAAATTTTTTTTTAGAGTACGGAGCAGTAATAATATAATAATGAATTGGGGAAGATGGGAGGGTTTAATGAAATCAAACTGCCAATCTCCTCCCTATTTACCCAACTTATCGAAATGCCAACTATATACCTTCTTTTCTTTTTTTTTTTTTAATTTTATTTTTAAATCCAAGATATATGTAAGGAAAGTTATAAATAAATGGCCTATTATATTTGTAGTTACAAATACACAGCACGCAACATACGCCTTGCATGCGATGCCACTCTCAAAAACAAATAAAGAACATGACACTATATTTATATTTATTCACTCGACCTGTCGCTAATGAAGAAGCTAAGCAGTAAGCATGGCAAAGTTGTAAAATAAAAATAAAAACAAAAAAAATGGCATCATATCCCACAACATTAGCATAACGCGTTGGTTAATTTTGAAAAATTGTATTGTAACTTTGGGGCCCAAAGTGGGACAAATAATGTGGACTCATCGCACATGGGTACAAAACCAAATCTAAGCCCAATATGTACATTATTATATTGTTTTAATTCTCATTTTATATTTTATATAAATATAAATAGTACTCCGTATTTATTTAATTTGCTACAAATAGAAATTTATATTTATAACAAATAAAAAGTATTGAAATTTCGAAAGTGAGATGCCATTTACATACACGTATAGAACAAAGCTCACCATCCAAATATATGACAGTTATTTAGTACAAGTAGAGTAGATATGGTGATGATTTTTAGCAATATAATTCTTATATATATATATATATATTGTAATAAAGCTTGAAGATATAATTATTGGTTGCTGAAGCTGGGCCAGGTATACAAACTTATTAAGATAGATATATAAAGTAGAAGGGCGGGCGGAGTTAGGATATAGATAGATAGAATATTTAGCTTAGGACGGATTGTGATTGGAATTGATTAGTGCATGGGATGGGATGGGATGGGAGGTGAGGCCGGGGGGCTAAATCTTGAGGATATCTGGAATGTAAACTGGATATTGATGAATGCAGTCAGCCCAGGGAGTGTCCAGCACTGGAGGCTGAATGCTCCTATTACATTTCCAAACTGCACTGTTACACTTGAATCCACTCCCGAACGCAATCTGCCACACTCTATCCCCTCTCTTCATTCTCCCCTTAGCTTCAATGTAACTCATCTCATACCACAGTGAGGATGAAGACGTGTTCCCAAATCGGTGCAGAGTCATCCGAGACGCCTCCGCATCCTCATCCGACAGCTTCAATTTCTTCTGCAATTCGTCTATCACAGCACGTCCTCCAGCGTGGATGCAGAAGTGTTCGAAAGCCCGTTTGAAGTCTGGGACATAATTATTATTATTAAAAGAGGATTTGGATTTGGATTTACTGAGTTTGCGCCTCACCACCCCCACTAGGAACTTCACTAGTTCCGATACCGGTAGCACAAGAGGACCTATGCTTGTTATATTCGCCTTCAATGCCTCCCCCGCCACTTCCATCAGGTTTATACACAAGTTTATCCCCACAAACCCCTCTCCATCTTCCTCCTGGAACACACATTTGTATGACTTGTCTTTGTTCCCCATATGTGTCCTCACAACGTGGAGCAGTCGGTACTTTGCCCGCCCCCCATCCACCCCCCGGTTCGACAATAGAAGCGCCGCTCCTCCCGTTCTAAATAGGCAATTAGGAAGAAGCATTGATCTCTCCTTCCCCAGATAGGAATTAAGAGTGATAATCTCGGTGCTAACAATCACTGCATTTGAGTTGCGGTGGGTTTGAAGCAAATCTCGGGCCAAATCTATGGCTATTACACCCGCACTACAACCCATCCCCGACAGATTAAAGCTCTTCACGTTACTCCTCAGCTTGTATTTGTTAATGATCATGGCAGAGAGGGAAGGAGTGGGGGAGAACATGCTGCAGTTGACGATGAGAATATCGATGTGTTTGGGATTGAGGTGAGTCTTAGCCAAAAGATGATCCATAACTGAGAAGATGACGGTTCGAGCCTCTTCCCAGGCCAACTTCAAGGTGGGAGTAGGGGGGATGTAATGTATAGCGGGTGGGACGCAAGTGCGCTCCCCCAAGCCAGAGCGTTCCAGGATTTGTTTCTGAAAATACATAGTCTTAGGGTGTGTGAGGAAGAGCAGATGGGAGTGCTCAATGAAGGTGGCGAAGGGGACACGGTGGTTCACAGGGGGCTTGTAACAGGCATAGTCAACTAGGTACACGGCACGAGGTCGGGAGGATATAAATATAATAATAAGGTATCCACATGCTGCTGCGCACAAGATGGTGATCATTATTATTATGAGTTGTTGGGGAGGATGAGTACTGAACAATACTACTGCTGAAGTGATTCCTTGCTTGTATAAGTGAAGGAGGAGGAGCTGTGAGGAGGCATAATAATGTTGGACGATGACAGGAGGAGGAGGAAACAATTCCAATGTGAAGACAAAGATGTAGCTCACACAGCAATACCATGCTACCTGCTTCACATACCTCATCACATTCACCTTCATTGAAAAGTTGGGTTGTTTTACAACCATAATATAATAATGTTCAATTGGTTAATTGCCTAGCTAGCTAGCTAGCTGTTATATTCAATTGATAGGCCGGGTGCTGCGGTACATGGAATATATATAATTGAAAGGCAAGGCAAGGCTTAGCTTTAATTTGGGTGTTATGTATTGGGGTTTTATATTAGTAATTATAGGAATGTTACGTTGTGTAGGGGAATTGGGAATCTACCTACCTAGTTAGCTAGTTGATAATTAATATTATATATATTATATATTATTTGTAGTGGGCAAATTAATTATATTAGTGATGATAAGAATTGTATGGTAGTAGTATTTGTGTTTTTTATCTTTGGATGATGCAGTTGCATGTTTCTCGCGTTGCATTGCCAGCTTAGCTATTTCTTTTAATTTGCTAAGGATTCCTGTCCTAACTATGTTCATACGTACTTAGCTACTTGATGATCGATCGATTTCAAAGCTAAGCTAATTAATTAAGCTGTCAATATGCATGGGGTTTCCATTAAGTTGGTTCTCAAGTGATAGTAGATTGAGGGTAATTGCTTTTTGTGATTGAAAATTATCTACATGCTATAATATCATGTCTTTGGTGTGAAGAAATTAAAACATTTGGCAACCATGAAATAAGGAAACCACCCTTGTCGTGTTGTTGCCTCTCAAACTCAATCATCTCTTGCATGCAATTCAAAGACATGCATAATTCAATTTAATTGATAGGTAGCTTAGAATTGAAATATATCACACTAGACTGGCTTAACAAAACTCACTCTCATCCTAAAACGAGAAGGTAGCTTAAGCAACTAAATAAGTTATATTTAATATGTAATAAGTCAATGGTATAATTATGAGGTTTCGCAGGAGCATATCACCCCGCTGAGCCGTACCAGGCCACCAATTAACTTACATATGGATGGGCAAGAATTAGTACGTGACTTAGTAATGATTGTATCTTGTGTCATAACTCATAAGCACTTGCAAGTAAACTTTTTATAACACATGCTAATTGTAATATAAATACCTAGTCATCATTTATGAAGAAAAGGATCTAACTTTAACTCTTTAAAATCATCAATAA